>QZCP01000268.1:347009-383535 GCA_003956705.1 Brevipalpus yothersi | reverse complement strand
GAGAGAGAGAGAGAGAGAGAGAGAGAGAGAGAGAGAGAGAGAGAGAGAGAGAGAGAGTATTGAGAAATAAGATTTTCAACGATTTCATTATCTTATTTTTTGACCAAAATTACTGAGTCTCAAATTGTTTCCAAATTGATATACCATTATTGATTTTGGTACAGCAAATCGGTTGAAAACAAATGAGCACAACCAAATATTAATAATTTTTGACTGTAAATTTGGTGGCTTAGATCCATTACTGATGAAAAGGTCCTGTCAAGTTCGAATTAGGTTAAAATCGTGGAATATCCCATCATTTCTTATAATTTGATCGTTCATTCACTATTATTATTATCATCATTATTATTATGACCCTCTTGGTGAAATTCTTAATTTGAATAACTTTCCAACTTCTTTCCAATATTCTCCAAATCATCCACGTAATCAATTTTAGATTTTGAATCAATGTTGAATGACTTATCTCTCAATGCCATGTATTTCTGTATATAGTATAATGAATCTCTCAAAATAAACCATAACTATGGGTATATATGCTTTATGTTTCATCCAAAACAATCCTGATCGCATCTATTTGCATAACGATACACAGTATATGTGGCTTCCAATGATATACCACTTTTTCTGGCTAATACGAATATCTCTTTCTCTTCAAGTTTATCAAGCACTTTGAAGTTGCAAGATCAATGATCAATGATCAAGATTCGGAACTCGAGCGAGTTTATTGAGCTAAGAATGATACTTATTACGAATTTTATCTTTTGACAACACCAAATCATCGGGCAGATCAGCTATCCAGCCACTCAGTTTGCAAATCATATTTTATTCGTTAAATCGAAGGTGTAACCTTCTTGCCAAAAGATTTCATCAGCTCGACTAATGGCCCATAGTCTCCAGCAGGTAGAGGAGGAATTTTCATTATACATTCCTTCAGAAATAGATAAAAGAATTAATTCTAAGTAGTCAAACCTTTTTCATGCAGGAAAGCTTACACGAACAGGCACATTATCCTTAATGCCAAAAACGTTATCAAACAAGCACTTTATCTGTTTGTTTGAATGATAAGATGTAAAAAATTTATGCCAATGAATACACTCAACATACCGTAGTTTCAACGATAAGATTATTCGCTTTACAGTGTTCCTTGTCTCTGATCGAATGAAATCGTTGATAATCAAATATTTTTGGTACAACAGAGAAAAAACTTACGCTTCTTGACCAGGGGAACCTTTGTATGTAAAATTTTTGGCACACTTTTTCAACTTGCCCTCCTCACCAGTATCTTTCAGATGGGTCTGCGAGAATTAAAAATAGTTTCATAATGTAACTGATCAAGGAAGTACATGAATAACTGAAAGGATATGCTTACTAGCATGCACTGTTTGAATGCCAAGGTGTACTTAACAACATGAGGTCCATTTTTTTCACATAGATTGAGATTAATCTCTTTTCTCTCTTGTCTACTCTCTGATTGCCAAGGAGACAAGAGGACTATGGAAACAAGGAAGATACTTTTCATTTGGGAAAGAATAATTATTCTGACAACTAAATCAAAGATTGAAAAGAATAACTGTGGAGAGAAGTTGAAATTTTTTCTCCTTTTTATATCAATGAACCACGTCATAAACTGTCCAGATGTTTCATTATATTTGACTAACCAAAGAATCCATTAATTTCGAGAAATTTTCTCAATGATTGGATGTCCATTTAAATTAATGAGACTGTTGAGAGAGAGAGAGAGTCCTCATCTCATATTAGCTAGGTCCATCTTTCCTTGGAGGCAAATTGTTGAACACTGCATGATATGAAAAATCTAGGAGAAATGACTAAGCAAATTGGGCTGAATGTATTCTTGCACTGGTTCTGATTGAACGTCAGTACTTTTCTTGAGTTTCAGTGCTTTGCTTGATCAGAGAACTCAATCGAATTTTCTCCGTACAGTAAATGTAGATTATAACCAATTGGATTTTCTTGAGTTGCACATTGTCACCGAACATTTAACTCTCCAGGCCAAATATTAATCAAATTGATCAATCTGAAGCCGCTCTAGGATCTATACTCTCGTTGACCAGTGCAATTCTTCCAGTCTTCATGCAAGTATAGGAGTGTGACGTTAGGGGATGATTTTTTTGATTGAAAATTTTTATTTATTAGCTTCCATGTTTTACTATGTGTAAAATGAATTTGCTAATTAATCGTGAGACAGTATAGTTCGTTGAATTCTTACTCTCTTTCTCAATTTTTCCTTTTCTCAAACTCAATAAATGAATGAATCCACAGTGAATATATTCAGTCGGATTGATATGAATTTTCATTGCTCTCCAAAATCAACAATTATTCACGTAACATAAACTCATTTTTCATTCGAGCATCTTGAAAAATTGAATTGAAACTTAAATATTGACAGAATGCAAACAGAACATGAGCTTGAGTTTATATTCTGCAATCATAACAATCATCATGAAACTGATTAATGATTCTTGAGTAGATGAATTTTTTTTTCTCTTCTTTTCACTCTTGGTTCAAGCTTTCATTCTTCGATTGACATTGCTATTGAATTTCGGGATGAAAGTTGACATTTGACTTTGATGGCACCATCTTAAATTTGTACATGAACGCGATATTGCTGATCTTTGACCATTGCCCAGTCCAACATAGCAAGCAATTCCCGATTTGTTTTGATAATTTGATCGGAATCGAAGTCTTCTCAGCTCCTCTTTCGTTGGATAAACTTTGTCCGATCTTGGTGAAATGTCTCCACTACTGGCAGTTCCATTGCTTGATGAGCAACTTGAATCATCAGAATAGTGGGAAGATCGTGATGGTTGACGATCACTTCCTTCGGAAAATGAATTCAGTGAACATGATGACTCTGTCATTCCTATGGAATCACGTCTCTTCAAATTAGGATAAAGAATCGGTGTTGAATCGCATCGAAGACTTTCATAGCTGTTGTACTGTGGACCAGGAGGATAAGGTCTATGAGATTCCAGGAGAGTTTAGTTTTCACACATAAAAAAGAAACAAAAAAAATAGGGAAAAGATAGTAATTAATAACTCATCAAGTTGGTCATAATCATACGTCAAACTTATCATTAGTCAAAGCATTATTGTGCAATGTGAACGAAAAATTAACATGCATAATTATAATTATAATTATACACACTTTATGTAGGTAAAATAGGATCAAACAGCGCATAACATGATAAAGTTTAACATATGTCTCTTGGGGTGGCAATTCATTTTTGAAACTTTTATCATGATCACCAGGACACATACACACACATTATAGTGTATAATTTCATGATATGAGGTCGAAAAATTTTTTGCCAATCCATGAGGTTGAAAATTGTCAGTTTATTCACCTGTTATAGTTAATCCATAATTGAGGACCTTTGGGAGAACTTCTCGAGATCAAAGATATTTTGGCTGCTGGTAGACTGTTGCGTGTCAGAGCTGCTAGCAAGAAAAGAAAGGAGAAGAGATGGAAAATTAGATTGAATTAAATTTGTTTTCCCATTTCAAAACGTGCGAAACTCAAATCACGAATGATTCAATGTCACATTAATCGAATTTCTCACCATTTCTGCATCGACATGGATCGTGCCTATCTAAATAGTGGCCCAAAGTATCCCATCCTCCACCAACTCGAACCATAACATGATTTCTCAGGATCTAATTTGATTGTGATGGGAAAATGTAGGGAAGAGAGAAAAGAAAAAGAATTGTTCAATGATGCTAAGTAAATGGTTGATGTTTAATAGAGAGAGAGAAAATTTTGGATCAATTTTCACCCTCATTTTCGCCCCATTCTGTCCATCTACCATCAAGTTCAATAGTTGATTTAGCATCACAAGGGCAGATAGATCAGGGCACGGCATCCAGGCTAATAGTTGACCTGGAAAAGTGTTTTGATTAACTTACTCTCACGTAGATGAGAACTTTAGTGTTTCCAACTCGATACTTTCCATCAGCAACTTTGACCATTGGAAATTGGGATGGACATGTGCAACGATCAAGAAGATCCACTACCTGAAAAATGAGAACATACAGAATGAACATCTGATTGACAAGATAATGGAAAAGGATTGAAACAAAGTGAGTGGAAGAAGAAGAAGAAGATTCTTTTTTTTCAGTGTGTATATATTCTATTTTTTACTTATTCTCTTTTCGGCTCTTAAAAGACTTCAAAATTTTCTCTCTTCTTCAATGAAATGTAATGAGACAAAATTTTTTTCTACTGTCTCGATTTTAGTTAACATGACAGAACTCATGCCTCATTGACTTGAAACTTTGAATTTGAAACTTTTCTTATTCAATTTCAATATCGATCTCACGATCGTATTGATAGACTACCATTTTGGTGGTGAACATTGATTTTGTCAAGTGTTGATGATCTGAATGACCTGAAATTACTCTTAAACAGATTCTCACCAAACTGTGTCCTGAGAACATTTTCGATACACAATTTTCAGCTCAAATCTGTTGTGTAGAAAGAAAATTTTTCGAACTCTCCTCTCAAACCGTTCGATTATTGAGCTTCGATCATTCTATCTTTCTATCTATCATAATTGATGATTGAAATTAACCATCAATATGCAATACATTGTGAATGTCCGAATCAATGAACATTGAATCGAAAGTTTGAAACTCAGATCAACTGGAATCAAGCGTGAGATGTTGAATGGTATGAAAACGCGGAAATGAGCTTTTCATTCGGTAAAACTCGATTCACCAAATGAATGGATGAGTAGGCATTTGTTTAGTGAGAGAAAAAAAATCAACCAAACAGTTTACAACTGACCAAATAATAATAATTAGAATTGAAGAATGTGTGTGAGCTGTTATGTTGAAAGAAATGATTTGTATGGCCAGAAAAGTCTATCGAAAACTGACATGAGTTCCTTTTATGTGAGTGTCAAAGTTGAAGAGGGAAAAAAGTGTGTGCATTTTGTCTTACTCATATCTCAGCTCAACTGTGTGTCCATCATCACAATCATTAGTATAAATTATTTTAATTCAGCTCGAAGAATAACCCACTAAACTTCATCATTTATATGCCTCACAAAGGTAATATGCTTCTCTTTTTTTCCATCTCCTTTTCCCATTGCTTTCCATCTTGACATGGACCCTTCTGGAACCAAAGTCATAATCATACATGCCTTTTGTGTGATTCTCTTTCATCCTCATCCTTATTTCTACCACATTATATTATGTCCATAACATACCTCATAATTGGTTCAACAGTTCTATCACAATCATTCAAGTCAAACCACAATAACAATTTGCTTGATGCGTTACTCCACAATTTTGATGATATTATTCAGTCGATATCGACAATAGTGAACTCTAATCGGTTCATTTACCATGGTCACTCGATAAGATATTTCTTTTCAGACTTTATGGGCATATGATCCTTTTTTGGTCGGAAAGAGGCCTCAAATTCAATCATCATTCAAGAAATGATTCGTTATTCATCCAATCGAGAATAGGATTGATTTTCTAAACCTTTCCCAGTCGTAAGTACTCTGCTCTCTAACTCCCACCCTAAGATCTGGTTCAGCTGAAAAAATTATTGATAAAGAATTGTCTCAGCAGTTCTTTAGGTGGTTTCGAAATCTCTGAGAAGAAAACATAGAATAAATATGTACACGGAATACCAGAATTACCAGAGACAATATTGTATATTACAGAGAGCGAGAGATCTCTAGCCAATTACAGAACAAGCAAAGAAGTCAATCAACAAGTTGAGCATTATGAGCTAATTGAAACTCTTATTCGTTAGAGCTCAGCAAGTGAGAGGATCAATCAATTTCCAAGAATCTTAAGAAAGCACATCAATAGCTTTCAAAGCAAAACATTGGTTACTATTCTTGAAATGATCAGATAAACACATCTGTTTGGACAGACAACTGTTTACAGGTGTTTTTATTGACATACAGGCTAACATTCTTTTTATAGTCATTGGTGAGGTTACACTGTCCATCACCCTTAGCGAAAGCATATCTTCAGCTAAAAATGATCGGCCTGATGACCCCTTGAGAAGAGTGGGTAAAAAGACTAGCTACGTTCAGTGGAGGATAAGAAATCCAGTTGATTGCGGAAGAAAATAATTAGACTCGACCCGGAAGGAGAGAAAATCTAACATCATGTCCGAAAAAAAACATCTTCCATTGCATGCCCAGCGGCTCTCTCTCTCTCTCTCTCATCTTTTATCCATCATCTTTTTATTTCTTCCATCCTTGTATATATGGGTGACATGACCACACTTGGCTGACCTTGGCCCATCATCAGTGTGTCACTTTAACAGGTTGAAAAGTGGAGACTGATGAGAGTAATTCGGCTCTCTCTTTCCTTTTCCGGAAAATAATATTCTTCACCATTCAGATCCATTACATATCATGGTATATTTTCCCAAATATCATGGCACATACAAAAAACTTCCTCAATTCTCTTCTTTTTTTTATTCATCTGAATCTGAATTATTCACATGATCATCATCATCATTCTTATTCTCTCTTTTCTTGAGCTATCTTCTTCAACGTGAGCCCATCTTAATTGATTTTTACTCACAATTTATTCTCAACACTACCCAATCTATTCTTGTTCTGTTCAATCATGATTCCGATTAAGATAACTTATCACCTTATCGCTGTTCTTTCATCTTTTTATACATGAATCATCTGATATTTTCCTAGACAGGAACAGATATGGAGAATTTTTTTCTTGCTGATTTCGAAAGAAGGCTACTGATTTCAGATATGATGAGCTAACAACAGTTTTCACGTGTTCATGCACGTTTGATCTTCCCAAAGTGCGAGAGAGAAAAATCAACTCAATCTGCTTTCAGTAGCTCAGACACCACGTTTTCCCGCCACATTTTCAATTATATTCAAATTAGCGTTACTCTTGATGGAGTGCATAAAATATTCAAATCAACCTCATGATGATAATGTTAATGATAGTCATAAAGATAATGACTAGCCAACAATTTGATTCAACTGACCACTGATGGTGGTCAAAGGATCATCATCAGGACATGTGAACGAAGTGAATGAATTGAGCAGTTAACATGTCTGGGGATAAATGTTTGAGGAAACAATGAATGAATAAAAGGTGAGAATCAAGAAATCACAATCTATTTTCAGGATGCTCTGGGTTCTGAAATGTTTTCTCTTCTTTCTTTTTACCTTCTTTTATTTCTTCTTTTTTGCTCTCAAGATCGAATCCAAATCAAGCCTCACTAACAATAGCTGTAGATAAGATGAGGCCACTTCGAATAGACAAGGAAGAGAGAGAAAGAGAATAGACTAAATAAATTCAATGAAACTGGAGATCATCATGAAGATGAGTTCCAAATTGAACATTCACGGAAATATCTTTTCAGAAAAACGTTTCAATTGCATTTATCGCACATACCGTATCTCAATGTGTTTTAGAAGTTTCTTTTTTTTCTGTCACCTTGTGCATCAAAAGAAGACTTTTCAAATCAAAATTGAGCTTCTTCCATCACTCAATGGCAAGAGACACCCACAAACTTGGTCGTATTCATTCACAATCTAAAGACCATTCTCTCTTCTGATGAAATCCCTATCTATCACTCTTTTCTAATTTTGCTCATCAACTTGGCTGATTCATTTGGTTCACTGTTCACCCTGCTGCTTACTTATATATCCCCATTGTCTTCGTTCTTCAAGTCACCTCTTCTTGATGACTTTTTATCATCATCTATTCATTCTTCTCTCTCCCCGTTTAATCGAGGTTATCCAATAGTGTAAGTAAGAAGCAACTTTTTTACCGGAGTCAGTAACAGTTTGATCTGATATTCATGATGTAGCCGGGGATAAATGTTCCGTTAGGTTAGGGAACATGATCGTCCATCAGTTAAGCTCTGACTCTCTCTTTCATTGATGAGAAGGAAAATCCGTTAATCTTGAAATTCCAATGTCAGCATCTCATCAGCCCAATGTGAGCTTGAAAAAGCAGTCTATTCCACTCTTCTTCAAGATTCGATGATCCCAACTGTGACCACATGATGTAGCCGATTAAAAGTTATATCTCTCTCTCTTTCTATCGGTAAGGAAATCCGGCTATACATACACGCTGTTATGGTTCAAGATTAACATGAGATTGATCAGACAGATTCATCATTCCTGTTACAATATAAGATTAGTGGAAGAAAATGCGTTGAACGATTTTCGATTTATGATTACGTGTATAATTGATTAAGGCTTAAAAATATCTCAACAGAAAAAAACTTGACTACTCAATATGTTGAGAGGTTCTCAAGAGTTGAGAGAGATCAACCACAAGTACCGGTTGAAGAATGTGTATTTTCGGTGAATTTCAACCAGCTTTCACAACCTGAGGCTTAATTAAATTGCAAGGAGATAGTATGAGAAAAAAAATATGAGAAGAGAGTGACTTGACATTCAGTACACAAGTATGCTGATCAATTACCGTGAACCAGTGAACTTCACTAAAATCACTATCGATCATTTGGTCGGTATATTAGACTGGATTTTTAACCAGTTTAAATAATGATGAAACCTTGAAAATATGTATAAGGTCCAAGGAAGAGAGACTATTCTAATGAGAGTGATTTGAAAAAAATATGACTCTAAGTGATTCATGGAATGTGTTAGAAATTTGATCATAAAATCTTCAACCAAATCATAAAGGTGATCAACAGTAACAGTCAATACTCAAGCAAGCATAGCTAATAATTGAAGTATCAATTTTTGTGAAAAAAATTTTCACGCCAATATCTGAGTTTCACTTGTCCCGACCGGATATGAATAGAAGAGCATCGCAGACAGGTACAATAATATTAATATGTGGGTGTTAATCAATTTCAATGTTAAACCCTTGACTGGAAAGATCTGATACCAGACAGATAAATTGAATTGACAAGTCAATTTTGATCGTGCTAGGAACACAAAGGCTCATTCAGTATCCAACCAATTAGATTGTGATACTCGAGCACATTTACGCCATCAAAAATTCAATTTTCAATAAGAAAATATCTCAAATTTTCGATCACATACACTTCCGTCGGGTCACCTGTAGCAATAGCTGCCTCTTAATTGAACAAGTGAAAGTGAAAAGTAGCAAAGGTTGAAAATAATGAAGTTTCAAATAATATAGCAGAATGCAATGTTACATCATTGTAAGCTATCATCATTCACACACAAACACACCATTGTTGATGGACAAAAGGTGGTTATGTAGCCGTTGTAATTGTGATTATTCTCTTCTCGACCTTACTTCCGGACTGTGAAGAAGACAAAAATTGAAGGTTATACACAGCATAATGGCTGATGTTTCAATCATTATCAACAACACAACCACCTCTCTGGTTGATGTTTAATGGTCATACATACACACCACAATGAATTGAGAGAAGAAAAAGAGAGAGAGAAAGAGAAAGAGAGAAGGTGTGAAAGATGGTAAATTTTTTGAAAGCTAAACTCCTCTCAAGTGTGACTAAAAATGGTTCCTCAACCGAATGAGAGGTGATAATCGATTGTGTGAGTGTGTCGACGAAAAAAAATGAGGAAGGAAAGTAGTTGGTAGTGATAGTGGATTTCCTCTTCATTCCAGCATCATTCATGCTCTTCAAACGACACTTTTAATCGATCACTTTCGTTAGGACCTGGAAAAATTGAAGTGAAAACCATCAAACGATGATACTAACATGATAGCAGATCAGTCTTAATCACTTTCTCTTTTAGTTCATGAAACTCTTATTCCCTTTTGTCATCTTTCCGCTTCCTTTCCACATTTGAGAGGATTTTTATCTTCCATTCTTCTCTTCAACTTTTCGCCCATCAGGATTACCCAGGTGCTGATAGATGAAAAGTTGTTTGGAATCGAGTTGATATAAAAGTAATGAACAAATTCAGTGTAGAAGGTGTTAAGATATCAAGAGATGATGATCATCAACGAATGATGATGACTGTTGTTGCCTTCAAATGTATCGAGATGATGAAGAATAATGTGACACAAAATCAAGGATCCAGTATGATTATCACCTCTCAAAACTATCCACAATAAAAGTTTTAAAATATTGGTTGTTTCGTGATCTTTTTTGTGTGTGTAGGGGTCTTTTTCCAAAAAATTAGCTATACAATATCGGCCAATACATGGTGTGGGCTATATTTGTGATGTTAGGTGGTCATAATATCGATTCTTTATCAAAAATCAGGTCACTTTTTACGATGATATACCATGAGAAAAGAGCGTGAAAACAATATCGGTCTACTCTATTGTTTCGAAAATTTTTTTTTTCATCATCGATTCTTGTCTGTTTTATTCTTATTATCTAAGTTTTCGATCGCATGAATCGTCACAGAGAAAGAGAGTACAAAATACACGTTCATCGTTCCAATCATGAGTATATAACCATTCTTTCAAATTTTTTTGCTTCTTCTTCTTCTCTTTATTCTTTCTCATACTTCGGGGTGATATCGTCGACATTCGATTGGGAACCCATTTGTGGATTGCTCTCATTTATTTTCTCATCTCTTACTATTTATCTTTTCTATATCATCTCCATATCCTTTTCTCTCTCTCTCTCTCTCTCTCTCTCTCTCTTTCAAATGAATTGGATGGGTGAAAAAATTCACGTAATAAAAGGTGCTCAAATGAATTGATGAGGTAAATAGTTTGGACACTTACAAACAAATACACAAAAATTTTGCACACCAAGAAAAAAATTGTATCTCTCTCAGTTTACATACACGAAAGTTTTCCAATTAACTGGATAAGAATATCCCGCTGAGTTATAACACAAACAAGCTATAACACAGTACACTGGATCGTTTTGATTGAAATTAACTTCCAAGATTCATGTCACATAGATTGAGTGATCAAAAATTGCTTCCACTATCATAAAAAGCTAATAATCAAAGAGAGCAAACGAGCTGAGCAATCAGGATAAATGTCTGATGCATATTCTCATTCCAGTCAATATTCGAGCTGTATATCATGTAGAGACTGATTAATCTTTGTGCTTTATTCTTCTTTTGCCTTCATTTTTATAGCACCCAATAAAAATGGGCTCACATTCCATATAACTTTCCTCAATAAATTTTCAAGTCAAATGTCAATATTTTCACCGCCAAAATGAATATATACATACATGTACATCAAATTAATTCATTGGGCTCGAAACCCAACATGCATATGATTTAGAGAGAGATGAAACCCATTCCTTTTACACTCTTACCAATCCCATCGGTCTTAAGTTCATTTTTTTCGGGGCTCTGGTCAAGGAGTGAGTGGCCCGATCCCGGTACTATTGGGTCATCAGGTTCCTCCTTTCATCATCTAATCTTTTTTCTCTCTCTCTCTTCCTCTCTTCATCTCGATCTTCCTTTTTTCTTCAATGCTAAAGCTAACACCAAACACACTGGATCCGGTTAGAGGTTCAGAAGCTGTATTTAAGTAGATTATGTAAATGAGTTGCAGATTAGGTTGTTCAATATTATATAGAATAGTTGCACCTTCTTCATCACTTATTCACACACACACAAGTCTTCTCCCTACATATTACCTTGAAAAATTTTGGCTTCATTTTCTTGGTCCATGATCGTTACCATTCTCATTATTATTAACATTTGATTACATTGAAGACAAGGAAGAGAGGAAGAGAATGGAGAAGAATAAGAAGAAGAAGAAGAAGAAGAAGAGTTGAATATGAATGAAAAAGGCCTCACTTAACCTGATGAACTCAATATGCAGTTTCAAATTCACAAATAAGAGTTGTATATAATCGTAATCAAAGAGAAATGAGTATGAAAGGATGAAACGATATTTGATCCTGAACATTGGAAATACCTTGAGTGATGAATGATTGCATTATGAATAAAATTATAAGATTATCATGATTATCTTTTCAGTCACAAAGAAGAAAAACTTTTGTGTCAACAATGATTGCTCACATACCAATGAGATGATGATTTTTTCCTCCTCTCTTTCTTCTCTCATTCATTGAGTATTTTATTCTTGATCAAAAAATCAAACTGTTTGTGGTAATCATTATATGGTTGGAAAAATTGTATTTTTCTTCTCCTTCTTCTCCTTCTTTTTTTTGCTTTTAGGGGCTTGATTGATACTCTCTTGTATCTAAACTCAACAGATATGTTAATCATGATTTTTTTTTCATGACCCATAAGGGTGAACAATATCGAATAGTTATTCTATCCAAATACTGGGCATACTGATTTTCGTTTGTATGAAAAGTTTCACTATTCAAGCAAGAACTTTCAAGAAAAATTGAAGCTAAAGCGTTCATAATAGGGCAAATTATGATACTCTAGAAGATTTGGTTGATTATAATCCATAAAACTCGAAAAAATTGATTGCATCAAACGATCCCCTAGGCCTTTTCGAGCAAAAAACGTTGGATAATTGAACTCAACTCTCTCGTCCACGAGAAAACTCGCACAATTTCTGTCAGTTTTCATTTATGATATTTTTCGATTGGAACCATACCATTTCTCCTATCCGAATTCAACCTCTTAAGAAACTTATCCAAGTGTGAACATTGGGATATTCTAACATCTCTTTGATTCAACTATCAACGAATACTTCCAAAACATCTGGAAGTACTTTTACTCAGATTTTAGGCGAAATATCATATTATAAAAGGATTTATGAAGCATCGATAGCTCACACAAAAGAATTTCTTTCCAAATAAAGAAATCAAACTTCTCTTGGAAATGAGAATTTTTCTCACTGCTCTAGTTTTGTGCTCATCAAACTTCTCAACCTTCAATTCGGAATAAAATTCACAGGGTCATGAGAATATAGGAATGTTCTAAATCCTTTTCGATAGAAAAATGTCAAAAATAAAGGCCTAAAATTTTTAAGTTATTCTAATCTCCTCTCGTCTACTGAGCACGCTATATCAGATCAAAAAATTAAATTGTCTGTTGTAATTATTATAAGTTTTAGAGAAAAGTATTTTTCTTTTCCTTCTTTTTCTTTCATGGCTTGATTACATTCTCTTGTATCCAAACTCAATGAATATGTTAATCATGATTTTTTTTCATGACCCATAAGGGTGGACAGTATTGAAGAATTATTATATTCGAATATCGGGTATACTGATATACACATACACATACAAAAAGTTTCAATATTTGAGTGATGAATGAATGAACTGTATTGGCACCCACACTCATGAAACAATAGAAACAAATTGAAGTTAACACGGTAGAAAACGGTTAAGGTAAAAGAATGGCAAAATTAAATAGCTAAAATTAGTAAGCTATCAAATGATGATGAATATAAAGGTACAGTACTCTAATGTAAATATTTCCACTTCATTTTCGCCCATACATACGCCCAATGACATGTCTTCTTCTCTTACTTGATCCTTCAATTACAAACAAAAATGAATAATCACTTTTCTCGATTGACTTTAGTGGCAGCTATTAAATATTCACAACAACAACAACAAAAAACTTACAAACAATAAAGTATCTGGCAATCATTACCCTTTTGAAGAATATTGAGTGGGCCAATGGAACCACTAATCATAACTACTTGTACAATGTATTTGATGTTTAATGTAAAAAATACCTTAAATTCGATGGACACTACTTTCTATGCTTTTCATTTGAAGTTATCCAACCCATAAGAGATTTTGGAGAAATGTTTCTCTATTCAATTCTTTTCACCATTCTGGAATCAATCATATTCCACTATTACATTCTTTGTTGGTCAATCAAGTTTCGATGCTGTAACTATGCCTCTCCTTTCAACTGACCGAAACTCTTCCGATCACTGAACAATCTCGATTTTGAGTCCACTACTGTTGGATTCAAGACCACCCTGAAACCCTCTACTCATGTTACATCGTGAAAGTGGTTTACAAACAATCATACAGGAAGGTGGAGAGAGAGAGATGAAAAAAGGGAAAAGTTTGGATGAAAGTCACTAACAAGATGGGTGCTCAAGTAATTGTGTGTAGATGGATGAAGTTTTTCACCATCAAGAATAGAAAAGAGAAGATAGACAAGAATCAGCATCTCTTTTCTCTCTCTCTCACATTCTCTTTGACATAGCCAGTTACAGAAGAGCAATTCAAAGGGAAACAGGAAGTTAATTAATACTCAATGAGTTTGAAAAAGTTTGTTTTGATGACTTTCGGGAAAGAGAGTGAATAGAGTTGAGAAGTTATTGGACATTAAAATGAGATCCCATCGAACAGATAAGAGATGTTGGAAGGCGGTGGAGGAGGAAGAATAAGTTTTGTAGAGTCATAAGTTATGAAGAGATGGCTTCTATTTGCAGCTTTTATATAATGTTGGATCCGAAAAAAGGTTCTCGTTTTTGGATGCTTATTTTCTATTTCGCTTGAAAACAAGAGAAAATTGTTCACCATAATCGGTATGATTTTTAAATGTAATTGTCGGGTGTTCTCGTTTAGCAGCTAATAAAATTGATCTCTCTCTCTCTCTCTTTCAAATACACATTCATACAAAAAAATTACCTTTCCAACAATGGTAACAACAATAACTGATAATGACTTGTATTCTATCCACTTAAGCAGTAATGACTTTTTTTGTTTTCAGTAAAAACCTTGATTTGTATGTTAATTTTTGTATACAAATTAGGTAAACATATAGTGATTGAAATATTTGTAGCATCTTTTTTTTCTGCCACCAACTGAGGTTAGTGTTGGGCAAAATCGGAGGTGGATATACATCACTCAACATATGAAGACATCATCAAACATGATGCCATTTATGTGGATTGAGTCAGAATGGGTGTATGAGTCAGTGAGAGAAAGACAAAAAGGAGGGAATACTCATTGGATGAGAAATAAGAATTGAAAGAAATGAAATTATCGTTTATCACTTACTCTTTCATGAAGACATCTCAAATCGTTGGTATTCACTCTCGGCTGGGTTGATTGTGAAGATGTATCAGATGCGGATAAACTGATGTCAGTTTCACAAGATGATTGACATCCACTACTTGTATCACTGTCTCCACAGCCACTGTCAAGATTATCCTCTGGTTGCTCTGATTTCTCTGAGTCTCGCTGTTCATCACGCTCAATTTCTTGTTCCATTTGAATAATTAACGGTGCCGTCATGCCGAATGTGAGACACTTTCGGCAGACTTCAAGTAAACATAGGATGAAACTTTTCTCATTTTTACCTAAAACTAGATCATCAGTCTCAAACAGAAGACATTCGTGAATTTTCAGCGATTTACACCATGATATAAAATTGGACACATTATCGCGAGCTTGAAATGTTTTAGGTTTGGCATTCGAACGGTACGGTAGCTCGCCAGATCGATTGGATGGTAAATTCCATTGGATGGTGGATAGATTATGGCCAGATTCTCGGGCTTTTGAGATTACATTATTTGCATGTCTGATTGGAAATAAGAATGGAGACATATTGGAAAGAATGGTGCATTAGCATGATGATAATAATAATGAAAGCTGTAGCGGATGAGATTAAAGTAAGGCTTAAGAAATAAGTCGAAAAGTTGTATGTGCAAAAACGGTGCACTTTAAAATTCCATGATCGATGATCCATAAGAAGATGAAATTGACTGGTGTTGAAAACAGGTTAGGAATTCCAAAAGATCATGTGAGTATAATCATAAAAGGCATAACATCTAACAGTGAGATAGGTAAACTTTGGAAGCCCATGAAATATTTCATTATATTATAATAGTATTGAGTAATACCGAGGCGAGAGAAAGCAATTCGGCGGAACAGGTATCACTAATGCCTTTGGCCAGAATCAAGATTGAACGCGCATTACATAGGTTTCAACCCTTCTTTTTCACTGAATCAATCAATAGAGCAATTTTCTAGGGTAAATAACTTTTCATCCTTCTTACAAACCAACCAATCCTGTACAGGTGTATTTCATTGAGCTCAGCTATCCAGAATCAGTCCATATTTACTCTCACAAGGCAATCATCGCTAAGGTAGGAAAGAAAGGCTGGCCAATTGAAACGATTTCCGAGTAGAGTGAAAGATGACTATCTTTTCAAGTGATAGCAATTACGTATAAGAAATAAGAACTCATGAGAGTGGCTAGAGAATATCGAGAGAGGAAGATGGAATCAATAACCGAGCTATCACATGTCGAGAGATAGATTTTTCAAATCTTAGAATGAAAGTTTTCTCAAATCATCTTCCTAGAGAATCAACGATCATGTGAACTCATTTGGAGAGAGAAAAGTTTCTCTAGTTATCTACTGAACAAAAAATATTCGAATTTTAGGATAATTCTTGATCACATAAGAGAATATATCTTAACACCCTGGTCTTAAATAATCATACATTCTTACCGGCATAAGATCACTCCTGTTTCGAGTTTTTCGATCAAATTATCAGCCGAAACATTGAGATCGTAAAGACTGTTGAGCCATTCAGCTAGATCTTCTTTCATAGCCCAAAGATACTCTTCATTGGAGCGAAATGATCTGAAAGGCCGCAAATGAATGCTTGGATTCTCTTCACCAGTATTCATCTCGCTCACATTAACCGATGAACTGGTATTGATGGTCATGATGTATTTACAGTACTTGTCACAGATGATTATATTTGTGGAAAAAAATTAGTTTGGCTCCGTGAGCTAGGGGAAGATGAGAGGATACTCTTCACAAATGTTGATTAACTGGACTGAATGATGATGAGTGGCATTCACACAGGATTATTGGTGTATGGATGATCAGTTGGATGATGATTAGAAAAAATGGGATTCCGAGTCAAGGTGTTGCTGTAAGAAAGTAGCAATAATTGGAAAAGAAGGAAGAGACAAAAAATTAGTTAAGTAGAGAGAGAGAGAGAGAGAGAAAGGAAAGAGAGTGTAATCTATTGAATTGACGATATTTTATCTTGATGATGGAGATGATCTGAACACAACTAGCGATGAGGAGGAGAAAGAGGAGGAGGAAACAGGTACGGAATGGAAAAAAAGTAACATCTAATAGTTTAGAAAATAGTGAAAAAGTAAATAAAAAAGTAGCTCATTTCAACTGAAAAAAGGCGATTTTTGCCAGCTTTGTTGTTAACATCGTTCCGAGGAGAGAGAGAAAACTGTTCTCCAGGTTTACGTACAAGTGAACATGAGAATTGGCGATACAGTAGCTCAGGCATGATGATAGTTTATGGTGATGAGCTACCATGTATGTGATCATCGGAAAAGGGGTGAA
Organism: Brevipalpus yothersi; assembly: GCA_003956705.1. Taxonomy (NCBI): domain Eukaryota; kingdom Metazoa; phylum Arthropoda; class Arachnida; order Trombidiformes; family Tenuipalpidae; genus Brevipalpus; species Brevipalpus yothersi. Next base: position 366,336 of record QZCP01000268.1, on the reverse strand, counting down.
AGTTGATCACAGGGAGAGAGAGAGTAGAGAAAGTTACAAAATAGAGCCGGAAAAGGATAGAAAAACCGCTCAATATTTAACTACTATTGGATGGATGGATGATGATTACTTTCCAATAATTCATCATGTCGCTCAGATGAGAGGAATGTAATCATACTTAGCACATCTGAGATGGGAAATTGAAGAAAGAAAACGATATATATGATGAAATATAATCTTTTTAACTTTTATCTCTCCTCAAAATTGTCATCGTTCATGCAGGAATACAAACAGAAAATTTTGATTCATATTACCAGTTGATTTTTCATTTTTAGATTGGATGGATGCTATATTTGAATTTGATCGAATCATCATTACTTCATGGAAAAATAAGCAAGTCAAAGAGAGAGAAAGAAAATGCAATCAAGAAAGGGGTAGAGAAAGAGAGGAAAAGGATGGAGAACGCAAGAGAGTAATCCTTTTATACCTTCTATCATTATTATTAACTGTACGGCACATGTATTCAATTTGCATAGAATATGAGATCATGAAACATGAACTTCTAATCAGACCTACAATAATGATCAGGACACATGCAGCATGCTGACACGTTTTCCATCTATCGTATGTCATGGCGAGTGAAAAATATTATCTCCTGACTTACCTCTGGAATATATATGTAAATTCCAAATTGGAAAGAGTCGATAATCACAAACACTGAACAGGTAATCAAGTATCGCAGAAAGGTGGATAGTAAGCACATCAATTTTTGCACAGAGCATTCAAAGTCGCGCCAAACTATCACTACACTTCGTAGTAGAGCATGATGTGAACGATGGTAACCATTTGAATCAAATGACGATCCGAAAGATGGATTCATTGTGCGCAAAAAGTTTTTCTTAACCTTATGAACTGAATCAACTCCCCTTTCCTCTCTCTCTCTCTCTTTCAAATATCCACCTTTTTTGCTCTCTCTCTCCTGCAAAAGCTGTTCCTCTTGTGAATGTGATGCAATCCAGTTGGCGAGTGAGTAGCATTTTGTTGCTTCTGGAATCACGGTAAACGAGTACAAAAATTATACTTTGAACTTCTCCCGATAATCTCTTCCCTAATGATTGGATATTTGTCAACCTCTCGATGATGGCCAACAGCTAATCAATTGACACTCTTGTCTTTGACTTCCGATTTTTTTTTCGATAATAGCAAAACTGGTCTTGATTCAATTTTGAAAAGAGAAACGATTCCAGCGCACCTTGCCCAGGTTGATCTTGTTCAGCTTCTTTCGTTGGAAAATTTATGCAATCAGAATTTCTCAGATTAATCAATTTCGATGAGTGATTCGATCCATCGAGAATATATACCGCTCTTTGTTACACTATCTCTCTGACAAACTTACGATAACTATTGAAAGGATGGCTAGTGTGAATTTAAAAGTCTCAAATATGAACCTTCGAGATGCGAAGGATGAACAATTTAATCAATTGTAGACTACATCAAAGGAAAACTCTGGAAATCCCATTCCCATAGATATTCGATCTTAATAAACCTTATTGTGATGGCTTAACGTAAGGGAAAGAGGCTGCAGTTGGCTCTTTGTTGGTATACACTTCGCTGTATTTGCGTTCACCATCCAAAACTTGTCTCCATCTTTCAGCTCTTAACCGCTTTTGTCTTAATACTCTCTTCGTGCCATGTATACATTCTTGCAGATCTTCGTAAAATAGTTTACATGCAAGATCACCACGTTCACGACCATAAGCTTCCATACACTCGGCCCAATTCAATTGTATATTGGCACAATTGTCCCAGCCCATGGCTCGTCTCCGACTCAACCCAGTATGCATGTTGAATTCATCGAGGAGCCAAACATTAAAAACACCAGACATTGTAGACACAAATGGTCGGTACCCCTTGGTACAAGACAATTTCAATTATGAAATTCAATTTAATTAAATCAGTTAAACAATAACAACGGAAGAAAAAACGTTCTTTAAAAGGTGACTTAAATGTTTACCTTTTTCATCTGTAAAAAATTTACACTCAATAGAGGACGCTACTCATACTCGTAACGCATTTTGCACTTATTGATCGATCCTTTTTTCTTTGTAATTTCAAAAATTTTGATTGTTAAACACATTTTTTCTCAATTAACTCGATCAATTTTAAATTAATTGATGACTTCATCTCGTTCCTCCAAAAGGGCTGCACGATCACGGGATCGATCAGATGGTCGCCGGCGAAGAAAGGTGGCCTCAAGTGCTTCTGATTCCAGTGGTTCCCGGTATGTATTTTAACTTCTTTTTTGATACATCGATTGGCATCGATCAGAATCTTTGAATTTTTATGTTTTCTATGTCATATTTAGATCTCGATCTTCATCATCATCTGGATCAAGTTCATCATCCTCATCATCCTCTGGTTCTTGTAAGTATGCAATTAGCTGCATGTTAATAGTAGTAATGATGATTTTTTGCTTGATAAATTATTGTATTCATATTTCTTGTTTCAGCATCAGCATCAAGTAGGAGGTCTCGAACCCGATCACCGGCAAGATCTCGATCTCGAACATCAAGGTCCAGATCACGCAGTAGATCAGCATCCTCTCGCTCAAATTCAGCTAGATCACGAAGATCAGGCTCAGGATCTCCCGCTCGTCGTCGATCTTCTCCATACGGCCGTAAAGCTCCACCTTCGCCCAAAAATTCAAAAATTCATGTTGGACGGTTGACCAAAAATGTCACCAAAGAGCATGTTAGAGAAATTTTCAGTATGTATGGAGTGATCAAAGAAGTGATCATGCCAATGGATCGTACTCATTCCCATTTATCTCGTGGTTTTGCTTGGGTTGAATACGAGCAATCTGAAGAGGCGGAAAAAGCTATCAAATTTATGGATGGTGGACAAGTTGATGGCCAAGAAATAACTACTAGCCTCGTCTTGGCGCACAAAGGTCCTCGCTTTGGAGGACCATCACGTGGTCGTGGAGGACCACCCAATTGGGGTCGACCATCTATGTCGAGACGTGGTGGGAGAAGGTAATGATCACGATCGCGATTTTTGTGTTTCATCATGTGTTTGCTGAGATTTTTTTTCTTTAATTTTCCCAGGTCTCCACCAAGATACCGTCCTAGACGATCCCGAACTCGCTCACGATCTCCCCGTAGGAGACGAGGATCATCCAGCGATTGAATTAAGCCTGACTGTGAATCAATGAATTTTTGCCCATATGATCGGCAGAACAGCTCGATCAAGCATCCCTCATTTTATGGCCACATCTATTGAAAAAAAACTGTATGATCGATACAGATTCTTGAAAATTCAAAATCGAATAAAATAAAGTATAAATCGAACATTAAACAAACAGATATCGATCATTAAAGAGAAGAAAATTTTGAGATGTTCCGAATTCAATTCCTGCAATCGTTTGTCGTAATGCTTGGAGAATTAAAATACTTAGTATTTGTGTTATAAACATGATGCAATGCTATTAAATGAGATCTTGTGACTAGATTGCTGTGTTTTCCTCCATTTAATCCAACTTATTGATTACTAAGTGAATTCACAACGTTCAAGATCGTCAAAAATAATACTCGATTATCAATTGTGAAATATGTATGGCGAACTCACCCAATTAAAGAGATTGTTTCGTATTTTAGCATCAATACTCTATGACACTTTTGCATCTATGAATGATTCATCAAGAAATTATGATTTCTGTGGCGATAAAATATCTAGTCCATGTTCCATGTCTCTTCTAATCTCCCTTCCCTTCCATTCCAATAAAGGATCATGATTTTTACATGTATCGCTTGAAAAAATTATGATTTTGTTTTGGAGCCCCCTCTCACAAATTATGATGAAACAAACACAAATATGATAGAATTCACTTCATGAATTTCACATATCTCCTCATTCTACCATCTAAAGCATGATAAAGTATAAAAACTTCAACTTTGACCTGGCCTCTGAAACATACTTCTTATTGACATTCGATGGACCATCAATATCGATACTGTCGAATCTCGGACGGAGTTTCATCCGGTTCAGATAGTTCTCTCTCTCTCTCCCGAGTACTTATCAGTATCGGTCTCTTGATCTGAGTTATCGGCAGTCGTTTTGTTCTGTGTTCCGAGAACTTTTTGTGTCAAATTTTGAAGTTCGAATTGTTGTTCGAAGTCAAATTCATCAATTAAAGTGGTGCAAAATTGATATTAAAACAGTTCAAAGTCGATGGACAACTCAGAAGCATATTCGGATATCTCTCATTTGAACGAATATTTGATCAAAAGATTTTATCAACAACTGTTTTTTTTGACAATTTTTCAATTCTCCTGATTTTTTCAAACTATCATTCTAGATTTTCAAACTGTATTTTTTCCTTAATTTGAAGAATTTTCTCCTGATCGACGAATTTAGCATCCAATCAATGGCAGGAGAACATCTGGAATATTTTTGATTACGACGCAATTCTTGCTATGAAAAAAGAAGGATTTTCCTACTAATTTTTCTTATGCTAATTCATTCAAATATTCTATTTTATTCCAAGAAATATTCTCTTCAAGATGAAAAGTATCATCTTGATTTCGATACTTTTCTTGTCTTCCTCTCTAACCAAGGGGAACAATAAAACATTTGGTTCTGATGTGAACGATGTATGCGCTGAATGGGGAGATTCGTTGATTTCAGCAATGAAAAAATATGCTCAGTGCATGAAAGTGAGCCTTTATCACTAGATAATTATCTAAGAACTTTTCAGAGCAATCAACTACGAATCTATTCCATTCTTATTTCTTATAGCAACATTTGAAAGATACTGGAGATGAAGGGAAGGCTAAAAAATGCGCACCAGAATTTAAGGGACCTCCTGGACATGAAGCGTAAATACACTCTTCTAACAGCTACAAGAATATTTATTGACAATCTCATTCAAATAACAGGAAAGAATATTGTCATATAAATACCAAGATTCTCAAAGATTCGGTGAGATATTAATCTAAATGAAGCTGACAATTCCTCAAATTCTGGTTCATATCGACAGTTGGCTTGTATGGAACCATACCGTTCTGCAATGGCAAAAAATAAGGCTTTTCTGGTAAGCATCATTTTCAAACGTATACTCGAAATATTTCATTGGATTTTTTGTTTTTATCCTCAAGGAATGTGTGAGATCATCAGATTATGTGTTAAAAAATCATGGGTTACTATTCGAAAAATCAGATGGCTGATCGGCTTGAAACGGTTCGGTGTTGCATCAGGGAAAGATGGAAAAAATGTGCTTTTCTGATAAATTAAATAGTTTGAAATATGATAACTTCTATCTCGATCATTCAATCATGATTTTGGCATAAACGAATTTATCCGTGATTTGCTGAGAAGAAAGCTACATTCAAAACTTCTCAAGATCAATATTGAAGGGCAACAACTCTTATTTCCAGGATGCTGGATATTCGCAGCCGGCATCTTCCCCAGAAAATGGTTTCCAATTGATCCATTCTTAGCTCTCAATCAACTGACGAATTAAGATAGTCGAGATCAGTGATCAGAGGTTTTCATAATCTTCAGTTATAGCAGCTAACGAGTTAATGATCGATATTGACTATTGCCTGTGGAATAGAATTTTATAATGAAAATCATCGAAAAGTTTCTTTTCCCTTTTTGAGTGTCAATTGATGGTGAAGATACATCATCATTCTGCTTTTGTGCTAAGCCATCATGATTTTTATGATATATATTCATGTTCAGATACTCCACTCGGTGACTACATTATTAGACTCGTGTAAAGTAACCACTTCTTGCATTCGCTTCCCATGCCCCTAACATCCACTTTGTCGAAAAGATTGATTGAAATTTCTGATTAGTTAAAGTAAAGAGATCGAATGGAGATTCCTCAATGAGGCATTAAATCCTCAGTCCATTCTTATTTCTTGTTGACTATTCATTTCATTGAATATTCAACAATCCATCTCGTAGAATGCAAGAGTCCCGTATCGTAACTTATGCAAGATGATCAACCCTCTCAACATTCCTATCAGTATAAATGGATGAGCAATCATTTCTAAAATTCTCTCAAAATTAACCAACTAATATTCGAATCAAACATCTGGGAAGTTTCTGTAATTGATGACGTGGTCAATTGATATAAAAAGGAGGAAAAATTTTCACTTCCCTCCATAGTTATTCTTTCCAAACTTTGATTTTATTATCAGAATAATTGTTCTTTCCCAGATGAAAAGAATTTTCCTAGTGCCCATACTTTTCTTATCTTTTTGGTTCACAGAGAGTAAAGATCTCGATCTATGCAAAAATAATGGACCTCAGGTTGCTAAGTACAGCTTGGCCATCAAACGGTGCATGCTAGTAAGCATATCCTTTTGATTATTCATGTACTTCCTTAATCAGTCACAATATACAACTATTTTGAATTTTCACAGGACCATCTGAAAGATACTGGTGAGGAGGGAAAGACGAAAAAGTGTGCCAAAGATTTTACATACAAAGGATCCCCTGGTCATGAAGCGTAAGTTTTTTCTCTGTTGTAGCAAAAATATTTGACAATCAACGATTTCATTCGATCAGAGACAAGGAACACTGTAAAGCGAATAATCTTATTCTCGTTGTAGCGGTATGTTGAGTTTATGAATTGAGAGAAATTTCTTACATCTTATCATTCAAACAAACAGATGAAGTGCTTGTTTGATCACTCCGATGGTATGAAGGATAATGAGCCTCTTCGTGTAAGCTCTTCTGTATGGAAAAGGTTTGACTATTGAGAATTAATTCTTTTATCTATTTCTGAAGGAATGTTTCAATAAAATTCCTCCACTACCTGATGGAGACTATGGGCCATTAGCCGAGCTGATAAAATCTTTTGCCAAGAAGGTTCCACCTTCGATCTAACGAATAAAATATGGGTTGCATGCCGAGTGACAAGATAACTGATTTCACCGATGACTTGGTGTTGTCAGAAGATGAAATTCGTTATTCTTAGCTAAATGAACTCGCTCAAGTCCCCCAAATTTTGATCATTGATCTTGCAACTTCAAAGTGCTTGATAATTTTGAGGAGGGAAAAATATTTGTATTAGCCAGAAAAAGTAGTTTAGATTATTGAGAGCCCCGTCTACTGTTTATGTGATAAACAAATGTGATAAGGGCTGTTCTGGATGAAAGTACACTACAGCATAGTACATAAATTAAGCTCTGTATTTATTACTAACTACTATTGTACTAATAGTTCAGGAAAAATTACTTGATTGAAGAAAAATAAAAGTAGGCAAAAATATAATCGATTTCAGTATACCAAGGTGGCGAAAAGTAATGTGACGGAGTTTGAGCAATTAGAAAAAAATGATTATGTGAGAGAATCAATTCTAATCATAACAATTGAGGTCGAGAAATGAATGAAGTTGATCAAGAAAAAAATTCGGCTCCGAAATTCGAAACAGGATAGAAATGGGCCGAAAATTACGTTGATCATCAGGATTCTGACTTTTGAGACACATGAAAAACCTATGGGTTTTTACTATGGGATTAAACGTTATCGAAAATGAGCATTTCTCGCAAAATACCTTTCCCGATTTGATCATTTATCTTATGATTTTCATCCCCTTTTTCTTTAGTTTATCAATTGTCATGGCTAATACTTTGTCTCACCTCAATTTTTCGTCGATACATGGAATAACTACCGAAAATTCCTAGAATTTCGAAAATTTAGGCTTCAAAAACCAAAAGTTCTATTGCGACTGAAATTTCCAGTTTATTTCTATTCTACCTGGAATTTTTTGATGAAATCTTTTTGTGTTCAACTTCAATTGTTATTCAATCTTATTCATTTCAATCCAAGTTCATTCCTCCTCACGATCATTTTTTTTCGAATTTTAAAGTCCGTCACATTACTTTTCGCCACCTTGGTAGATCCCAGAGTAGGCTCAAAATTGACTTACTTGATCTGGGTTGAAGAGCTAACTGTTTGGTGAGATCGAGAGAATCCGATTGTGTGATAATCTACTGTGCTGAGATCAGGGTTTGTGATCAAGAGAAGTACTGAGACTTACTAACTAAGACTAAGATTTTTGATATTATAAGATATTGAACAATTCCTCACCAAAAATCTGATCATTCTAACACATGCAAGATGAGGATTATCCCTTTCTCTCAACAATCTCATCCATCCTCAATCACTTAGATAATACTAAAGCCCTCAGGAATGCGGTATGTTGAGACTATGATATTAGGAAAAAAATTTCACCTTTTCATCCAAACAAACAGATGTCTTGTCTCAAGAGATTCACAGAAGATTTGCTAAAGAATAAGCCTTTTGTGGTAAGCTTCTTGGGTTGGAAAATTCTGGAAGATTCTAATACTTTGAATTAATTTTCTCATGTGTATTCTCAAGGACTGTGTGGGAAAAATTCGTCCCATGATTGGTGGAGATGGTAGATTATTAACTGGACTGATAGAATCGATTTAAGGTTCTAGGGAATCTTCCAGATAAAATATATGCTGCAAGCCGAGAGGCGGTACAGTTGATCTATTAAGCGACATTTTACGTTAATAAGAAAGAATGCTCGCCATAAACATTATTCCTAGCTCAATAAAATCGTTTGATTCTCAGCCTCTTGATTATTCATCACACAATTCCAAAACGCTTGTAATTTTGTAGAATAAGAAAATAACCCCAATAAATCAGAAAAAAAATGATGCAGATTATTGAGAGTCATATCTTCTACCATTTGTTGGTTACAAAAATGTCAATGTGATCAAGGTAAGAGTATAAGAGGAGGAAGAAAGAGTGAGAACAGGCGTGTAAATCTCGAGGCTCTTTCCTACTCCTTTGAATTATCATTATTTTTATTATTATCAATAGGTTCTCGATCTGAGACATCGGCAATTATCTTGCTGATATTTTGAGGTTAATCAATTTCCTGGAGCCCATACAACCCTAGTCATGGGTTATTGTGAGCTCTCTGCAGCAAGACAAGTGACCAGGGATAATTAATTAGAGATTGATGATTTCTATTAATAACAAACAACGTGAAAAATCATTGAAAGAAAGTATAAAAAAACAGATAAGAGAAGCAAAAACCATCCAAGCAAATTTTGAGATGAGCATGGGAAAGAAATGCAAGTCTTGTCTCATATCTTGGATATCCTTTCAATGGCCATCGATTATTCCCTCAGGATAGTCTGCTTTGAGAATAGTCCTCAGAAGCTTTCTATTCTTTCCTACAGGATGGGCCTAAAGTTTCTTTCCATTATTTCGAAAAAAAATTCAACAATTTTTGGCCACGAGATAGACCAGTGTGATAATTTTTCATCACAATATCTCACCAAAAAAGTCTGATTATTCCAGAGTGGCCATCGATCATGGCCAAAAATCCAGTACAAATTGTGATAAAATGGTGAGACAATGGGACTTTTTGATAAGTCTTTCGATTATGACGAGATAGAAAAAAAATTCATAGCCCCCAGCAACCATCAAAAAGCGTGACGAATTTTCTCAATCAATTAATTAATGTCAAATTAACAAATTGATCAAATATCACGGTAAATCTGAGAAGCTATGAACTGTGAAGAGGTTTACTTTTACATCAAATGAGTGCTCACCAATTTTTCCCCCTAGAATCGAGATACAAAATTATCTTCGTCTCATCACTTATCTGGTGCAAATATCCTTCTGATAATAGCTGCCTGATTTTGAGAATGACTCTGCGGATGACTTGTAGCAGAATGATTTGCTTCCATTATTAGGAATAAAGATCAACTTTGTCATCAGTCATGAAGGAAGGGGGAGAAGGGAGCTCAATTTTTTCAAAATTACCAATTTATCGAATGGCAGCATTTATAGCATCGATAGAAGCATCTGGGAAATTATTGATGATGACGTGATTAGTGGCTATAAAAAGGCAAAAATATTACTGTTTCGCTTCATAGAGATTTTCTCAAAATTTCTATTTCATTCAAAGAATAATTTTTTTCTTTTCACGATGAAAACTATTCTTATTGTTTTCACACTTTTCTTGTCAGCCTCTTTCACATACAGTCAAGAAAAAGAAAAAAGAAAGCCTGATCTATGCGGACCTCATGGACACAAAATTGTTAAAATCGTACATGGCTACAAAAAGTGTATGATGGTGAGAATATTGTGTTAACTATTCTTTTACTCTCAATAATATGCAATATACTAACACTTTTATTCCTCATACAGGAGCACTTGAGTTCGACTGGTGATGAGGGTGCCGCCAAAAAGTGTGGTCAAGCCCTAAATTTCGAAGGAGGTCATGGACAGGAGACGTGAGTTTGTTTTTTCTGCTCTCAGAGTGATATTTATCAACAATTTCATCCAAACAGAGACAAGAAACATTGTCAAAAGAATAACAAGATCCTTCACACTGCGGTAGGTAGAGATTGTGATTGTAAAGGAAATTTTTCACACCTTATCTTCCAATCAAACAGATGCACTGTATTCATCCACACATGAAAGCTATAAATAAGAATCATAAATTTAAGGTGAGCTCTGTAGTTGGAAAGAATCTGAAAATTTATATTAACTTCCTCATGTGTATTCTGAAGGACTGTGTGAAGCAAATTCCTCGAGAGCCTGGTGTAGATTATGGTATTGGTACTGAGATCATGGATGCATCGAAGATGAGGGAGATGATGGAGAATGATATGGAAGAATAGAATGTGGGTATCAAACTAAATTGCCCAGATAGCTGATTGACTAAGCAACATGGGGTAGCTGGGATTTCGATGATGAAAATTAACCTCATCTCAATAAAATCGCTTGAATCTTGACTCTTGACCATTAAAAATTTATTTCATCAAAATAGATTGATAATTTTGTACAAGAAGAGGGTATCAAGCATAAGGAAAAATAGTTGAAAAAGACTGATAGGAGAATAGATTGTTGCGAGCCACATTGTCCACATTATTCTCTTTAGCATTCGATATCTTTTCTCATTCTCAAATGTTTCATATTTCTAATTTCATTATTATGATTGGACTCTTGATCTGAGGCATTGGCAGTCGTTTTGCTTCATGGTACAAGATTTTTTTGACTCCTTAAGAAGAATATACCCATAGTCATGGATCATTTTGAGAGATTCATTATACTATATACAGAAATACATGGCATTGAAAGATAAGTCATTCAGTATTGATTCTAAAACTAAAATTGATTACGTGGATTTTGAGTAGCGATATCAAGCATTGAGATGATTTGGAGAGAAGTTAGAAAGTTATTTAAATTAAGAACTTCACCAAGAAGGTCATAATAATAATGATGATAATTATAATAGTGAATGAACGATCAAATTATAAGAAATGATGGGATATTCTACGATTTCAACCTAGTTCGAACTTGACAGGATCTTTTCATCAGTAATTGATCTAAGCGATCGAATTTACAGCCAAAAACTGTTCTTGATTATGAATAATAATATTTGGTTGTGCTCATTTGTTCTCAACCGACTCGTTGTACCAATATTAATTTGGAAACAATTTGAGACTCAGTAATTTTGGTCAAAAAATAAGATAATGAAATCGCTTAAAATTCTTATTTCTCAATACTCTCTCTCTCTCTCTCTCTCTCTCTCTCTCTCTCTCTCTCTCTCTCTCTCTCTCTCGAAATTGATGGATTCTTTAGTTAGTCGAATATTATGAAACATCTGGGAAGTTTATGAGGTGGTTCATTGGTATAAAAAGGAGGAAAAATTTTTACTTCTCTCCACAGTTATTCTTTTCAATCTTTGATTTAATTGTCAGAATAATTGTTCTTTCCCAAATGAAAAGTATTTTCCTTGTTTCCATAGTTCTCTTGTCTTCTTGGCATACAGAGAGCAAAGAAGTCGATCTATGTAGAAAAGATGGACCTCATGTTGTTAAATATACCTTGGCATTCAAACAGTGCCTGCTAGTAAGCATATCCTTTCAATTACTCATGTACTTCCTTGATCAGTTACATCATAAAACTATTTTTAATTCTCGCAGACTCATCTGAAAGATACTGGTGAGGAGGGAAAGACGAAGAAGTGTGCCAAAGATTTTACATACAAAGGTTCCCCTGGTCATGAAGCGTAAGTTTTTTCTCTGTTGAAGCAAAAATATTTGATTATCAACGATTTCATTCGATCAGAGACAAGGAACACTGTAAAGCGAATACTCATATCGTTCATACTGCGGTATGTTGAGTTTAAGAATTGAGAGAAATTTTTTACACCTTATCATTCAAACAAACAGATAAAGTGCTTGGTTGAAAATTTCGATGGTATGAAGGATAATGGGCATGTCCATGTAAGCTCTATGCATGAAAAAGGTTTGACTATTTAGAATTAATTCTCTCATCTATTTCTGAAGGAATGTATAATGAAAACTCTACCTGATGGAGACTATGGACTAGTATCCGAGCTGTTGAAATCTTTTGCCAAGAAGGTTACACCTTCGATCTAACGAATAGAATATGGTTTGCAAACTGAGTGACAAGATAGCTGATCTACCCGATGACGTGGTGTTGTCAGAAGATAAAATATTCTCAGAAAAAAATGATGTAGATTATTGAGAGCTATATTTTCTACTGTTTAATAGTCACACAAATAAATTTAAATCCGCTCAGGGTAGGGTTATATGAAGGAAAAAAATGTGGAAACAAGCATGTGTGATCTTCTTCGGACAGAACTCAAATACAAGAATTTCAAAATAAGGAGAGATGCAAATTGTCCTGGGCCAATAAGTTTGCACACAGTGAATCTGTGAAGAAACTGTGAGCATTTAAAAGGTGTGCAAGGTTTAAAAGGCAATTATTATCTTTATCGTACTAAAGGGCATTGGCAGAGAAGATTGCCAGAATTTGAATTTGAATTCTGAAAATCTAAGGGGATAAAAAATTTTTCCACTCGCCTCGTCTCATATTATAGAGTGATATATGACATTCTGAAGCACGTGAGCCTGTGGTCAGGGTTAGTTAGGGATGGAAAATCTATTCCATTAGCTTCAGATATAAAAGGTTGCCGAAAAAGATGAGCTATCCAATATTGACCTTAGAATTCGTATCAATCAATTGGCTTCCAAGCAAGTGTGTGAATTGAGAGGATGGACAGAAAATAGGAAAGCACCTCATCGATATCAATAACCAATCATTTCTGCAGTACTCTCAAGAGATATTTTCATGTATGAACAAAAGGAATGCATAAAGAAAATGAATCGCAAGTTTGGTCTAACAAAAGAATCTAACGAGTCTCGAAATATGTGCTGAAAATAGTCGTTCATTGCTTGATCAGCCAAATGATTCAATGGAGCAGATTTTTTTTGTCTACATGAAAAAAAAACTTTCATAAACTTTATAATTCTGGTCCACAGTTGAACAGCTTTAGTGTATTACCAATGTGATTCAATGCCGATTTCTTATGGTTTTCACAGTCTGAATAGACGCGATAGAGGTGATAGTCTCATCATGTTAGCTGAATTTTTTTCGAAAGAAGTGATCGGTAACTATCCTCACCTTTCTACTGATCAAACAATTTAAGTTGCTTATAATCATTTATGTTCATCAAGAGAATTACTTATTCAATTCAAGGTGCGAAAGGAGGAAATTCAACGATTCGTTTAGCTATTTCAATATTCATTGGCAAATTCATTTTACATAAAAAATTTGGAAGTTAATGAACAAAATTTATCAATCAATCAAAAGGATCGTCTCCCAGTGTTTTTCTCTTTTTAGCAGTTTGCATATATGGTTTTAGGGCCCATTCGATTTCAGCAATATCTTCCTGATCAAGTGTACCCAGTTTGATTTGATATAGTCTCATCTCAAACCTTGGCCCACATTCTTCTAATTCAATTTCACCATCAACTTTCTTGTAAGTATGGTGTCTGAACACTATAAAATCTTCAACATTACTAAAAGTGATGATTCGCTTCGAGTCTTCTTTGGGAACTGGAAACAAGTATTTGAGAATATTGGTCACACGTTGACCTAACTTTGATTTGAAATTATTGAAAATTAAATGGGGATATGCTTCGGACATCTTGCTAATATTGGGAATGTCATGTCTCATGACAACATTGGAAAGTTGAAAATAAGCTGTCGGACCAAAGGGCAAGTGAGATATTATCATACCATCAGGTTTTCCTCTTGTTTCATGGAGGATAATGAAATCGGTAACATCATTACTCCGACATGCATCCATAAGTTTTTTCATCTCATAATTTCCACGATTAATTCGCTGAGAATTCGGAAAAATTAACTTTATCTCTTTGGCAAATTGTTTCAATTTCGAACTTGGATCTCGAGATGTGGTTACAACGATTTTGGGATCCTCAACTCCTGCCCACCGGTACTCATCATCCTCATGACTGGTCACCTGTTCACCGCCATCATCATCCAATTCCAAAACTCTGTTCAACGACAATGCACCTTCCCGTAAATCTGTCGGAATCATGGTATTATTTTCCAGAGCATCTTTAATCTTTTGCTTTCGCTCTTCAACCAATCTTTTCTGATTTTCAACTGCTTTTCGAAACAAATATTCACGTCTCAATCTTTGCTGTCGACGAATCATGATTCCAATTGATCACACAACCCCTAAGAAATGTAGATATATCCAATTTTCACAGATTCACACAAACAGTCAAACCTTAATCACAACACCAAAGCATGTCCATAATCACCATCAAATTAAACCACATCAATTAAAGTTCCTTAAACACGAGGTTTTAAAAAATGTTGCTTTTTATTGGACACTGATCACAGCGCTACCTTACAGCATGTTTTGATGAGTCAAAATTTTTTCCACGTTTTTCGGATCTTGACACTGTTGACAGTGTTTGAACAGTTGGACATTTAAATTGATTTAATCAAGTGTAAATTTAATAGAATTAATTTAATAGATTTAGTAGTGAGATGAGAGTTGAACGGTGTTCGTTCTGTTCATCTCCTGTTTATCCTGGACATGGGATAACGTTTGTTCGAAATGATTGTAAGGTAAGTTGGAAGCGTAGAGGTTAATGTTTGTGTGTGTAAATTTTGATATTGATATTGATGATTAATTGATTGTTGTTTAATTTCTGATTTTGATGTTCTTTTAGATGTTTAAATTTTGTCGAAGTAAATGTAGGAGACGATTTAATCAGAAAAAGAATCCACGAAAAACTAGATGGACAAAATCGTATCGTAAAGCTGTTGGTAAAGAATTGACAAATGATCCATCATTTGAATTTGAGAAGCGACGAGATGTGCCGATAAAGTATAGCCGAGAATTGTGGCAAAAGACTGTAGATGCTATGAAAAGAGTTACTGAAATTAGGAAACGAAGAGAGGCTGACTATGTTATGAAAAGATTAAGAAAAGCTAACGCTATCGAGCGGGATATGGATATCAAAGAGGTCAAGCGCGGCATGTCTCTGATCAAATCTCCTGCAGCCGGTATGGTACGAGAAAAGCGAAATAAAGCCAAAGTAGTAGTTAGATTTGAAGATGAAAAATTATCCGAAGAAGAGGAAGAGGAAGAAATGGTCGTCGAAAGTGAAGAAGAGGCGGAAATGGCTACAAATTAATGATCACACATCTCCCATATATGTTCAACATTTACATACATTTATTCCTCTCACAAACTATCATTTTTATTCTTCCTCTTCCTTTCTCAAACTGTTTTGCATCAAAATAAGTGATAAAATAAATCGTAAATATTGCACCTCTCATTATTTATCCTTTCATCATCACGAGATTCTCTCAAACTTGTCAATATTGTCGCGTACACAAGTTTAAAGGGAAAAAACTACCAAGTCAGCTGACTGTCCCATTCATCATATCGAAAATTCCAACAAATCTGATAGTGTAGTGCAATCTTTTTTCCCATTCATTTCCCCCTCCATACCCACAATTAATCAAGAAAATTTTTTATCTCTCTCATAATTTAATTTTATCATTTCCAAAAGAACTTTCAACTTGAAAGTTTCAAGATTTTTTCATCGATTGATGTTCGCAAAAATTTTTTTGCAACTAGCTTGGTAAAGTGCCATCTCGGGTGATGCTTGTGCAACTCTACTTACTTGAATGTGTACACTTGTGAGTGTTGAACACAGAAGTTCTGATTTGTGTATGTTATGTATCTCTTTCTCTCTCTATCCATCTCACTAATTTATTACCCTAATTTTGTTTATTAATATATAAAATATCACTTGTGATGTGAATCATGTCCTCCAACACAATCAGGCTAATCATTGGGACATAGCCATGTCTTCCCATTGCCGTCGAAAAGGTAAAAGTAATACTAGTAATCAGCCAATAAGCAACAGTAAGAAGAATAGTCACAACAGTAAAGAGTCCGTTTGTGGTGAGGAGACTGATGGTGCTACACTCAAAAAGCAGGCCATCAAGCCTAAGAAGAGGATTAAGAAAAAGGATAAGGTCAATACACTTTTCGAGGAAGATATTGTCGACGGATTTGCTATAGTTGCCTTCCTATCGTATGGTGATCTAGAGGTAAGATCATTTATCCCTTGTTTTCCTTTCACTATGATGCCTATTCTCATTTTGGATACTCCTGTGTGTGTATACCTACATACACATATCCATTTTTCTCTTTCTTTCTCACACTTAATCAATGTATTCATGGAATGATTCGTATCGCTAATTTATTTACTAACATGCTTTCGATATGCTCTTTTGTTTCCTCACGGTAATCATTGATACACTTTCTTTTGTGTGCGTGTGTGTGTGTGTGTGTGTGTGTGTGTGTTTCTGTGTATATATAGAAAACTGTCAAACAATTGGAATGTGAAGATATTAAAGAGTCAAAAGAAGATGGAACAAATGAGTGCAAAGTGATAGCCAACTCTTCACATAAGCGTCCACTGTCTCCCGGATTAACTACTACCAAGAATCATGGATCATCCACTAAAAAGTGTACAAAAGAGAGTATATCTAAATCTAAAAGTAAAAAGGATCATAAAACACATCAGCTGCCACAGAATGTGGTACCCACAACAACAACAACATCATCATCATCATCAGCATCTCCCATCGTGACAACAACTACCACTGCCTCATCAACACCACATTCAGTCACACTGATAGCTACATCTGCCACAAATGACGAAGCACCACACTTGTTCAATAGAACTAATCATCATCATCAAAACAATCACCAGAGGACTAACAACAATGGTAAATGTGGGCTTAAAAATAATGCTGATATTTTACCTTCAAAAAATAAGTTATCTACAACTCATTTAACTAGTAACGGTGCTCGGGAAAGCCGAGAATGTGGACCAAGGACGAGTGATTCTATCAAATTATCTCCTAAAAATCATTGCAATAGTAATAGTGAATCAACAAAAGAGTCAGCTAAAGGAGTTAGCAATTTGTATTTGCCTTCGTTGCCAGATATAACCACAACAGCGTCCAAGACCGTGATTTCCAGTAATTCATCGTTGACCACCAAATTGGCCACGCCAAAGAAAAAATCATCATCTAAATCATCTTTGAATAAGAATCAGCTCTCTACTTCACAAGCCAGCAACACTACTAATGGTGTACGAGAATGTGGACCAAAATCAGGTGATTCCAATAAATTATTATCATCGAAAAATTGTTGCAATAGTAGTAGTAATGGATCAAGTAAGAAGTCAAGTAAAAAAATAGCCGATTCATCAAATTCTTCTCACAAAGTGACCGCAACTGTTACATCATCAGCTGCAATAACCACTATAACCACCAGTCGGCCATCATTAGCCAATAAATCATCTGCGTCAGAGAAGAAATCAAGCAAAACATCGAAAAATCAATTATCTACTTCTAAAATAACCACCAATGGTGTTCACGAAATCAAGGAGCACAAATTGGAGACTAATGGTTCAAATGGTACGACAACAATCACGAAGAATCATGTTATCAATCGTAGTGCTGAATCGACCAAAAAGTCTGACAAAGATTCGAGTAAATCATGTTTAATTCCTCCTCCTAATACTAAATCAATTGTTAATACATCATGCTTGACCACTCCTACTACTGTTACGACAACAACAACATGTAAAACTATAACATCAACAACATCAACCACAACAGTGAATATGATTAGTGAATCTCTACCGAAAAGATTATCTTCACCTGACTGGAAATCTAAGAATTCATCCTCTCCGGGTAAAGATAAGTCGCCTCGTGTTCAGGTAACTGGGAATAGTGTCCGAGAGAGTGTAGAATGTAAGCCTATCTTATGTGATCTTAAAAGATCGCCATCATCGCCCAAATGTTGCAATAGTAATAATAATATTAATAATAATAATAACAATGGTAATAGTAATGAGTCAACTGTAGAATCAACCAAAAGATTAGCTGATTGGCGTGCATCATGTCCGATAACAAGTAAATATAGTTCATCATCATCGAATGTAATTTCAATCACGACGACAACAGTGACCACAACGGTGGTCTCCAGCACTCTATCAACTTGTAGCAATAGTAATTGTAGCTCTAGTAGTAGCAGTATAAGTAGTAACACAAGTAGCAGTATAAGTAGTAATAGTAGTAATAGTAGTAGTAGTAGAATGTCTTTAACAGAGAGAAAATGTAGCCCCAAATCACCTATTCCCAAAAACCTGTTCCCAACACCTTCAATAACCACCAACGGTGCATGTGAGGCTCGTGATTGTGGACCAAGAAAAAGAAATTCTCGTGAGCCATCTCCGGATTATAGTTGCAATATCAATGGTAAAACAGCATTACAGTCAATCAAAGGAATTATCAGTTCCTTTACACCTTTTCCGTCTAAATCGAAAGCGACCATCAATTCTATTCCGACAACAACAACCACGGTATCGACAACCGTGGCCACATGTTGCCCACCGCTGTCAACAACCAAATTGTCTTCTCCCGAGAAGCGATTATCATCCTCCTCATCTTCCTCCAAATTATCATCATCAAATTCGGATAAAGAATCATCTAGCTCACAATCTCATAAGTCTCCTCTCACCAAATCACCAAAATCTTTATCATCAAAATCTGATGAACATCCTGCACCTTCACCGAGCCTTTCACGTCATCCGTGGCCCGTTTTCAATGGAGGATGTGAGTTTCTCGTCGAATTTTTCTTTTTCTCTTTTTCTTCTCTTCACCATCCATCTCCTTTTTCTTTCTCATCCTCTTCTTCTTCTTCTTCTTCCTCTTCCTCTCAGCATCCATAGTTTTTCCGTTTAAAGACACTTTTTCTGCTCCCATCAGCCTTCCTGATTCTTTTCTCTTGTCTCATTGATCATTGCCCTGCTCTCATCTCTCTCACTAGGAGGATTCAAAATCTCTCTCTCTCTCTCTCTCTCTCTCTCTCTCTCTCTCTCTCTCTCTCTCTCTCTCTCTC
>QZCP01000268.1:284214-346633 GCA_003956705.1 Brevipalpus yothersi | reverse complement strand
CTCTCTCTCTCTCTCTCTCTCTCTCTCTCTCTCTCTCTCTCTCCGTTTTCTCACCACCTCCTTTGCCTATTCTCTCACTCCTCATCTTTATCGCCCCTTTTACGTTTCTCTATTGGCACATAGTAGATGTGGCTGATTGTGTTTGCGTGTTGAATAAGCGTAAAAACAGCGAGATGAGATTAGTGTCACCGTAGCTGGCTGGCGCATTGATATATGACACAATAGGCTACTATAGTTGAATTACCGTTTGGCCTAGTCATTTGGAGCTCACAAAATGGTTTGCCCAACGAGAAGATTAGGCCGCTTGTCACATTGTGAAAATGAGAACCTTGTAAACGAGCGTACAGACCACACTATCTATGTATATTTGTATGCATGTATGCATGTAAGTGTATGTGTGTCTGGACAAATAGTGTCCACTATAATGGAGAGAGAGAGAGTAAAGAGAAGAGAGTAGAGATTGAGAAAGAGAAAGAAAGAGAAAGAAATTGAAGTAAAGAAAAAAGGTAGAGAACTGAAGTGTGAAAGAAGGTAGTGAACACAATGAGATTTTTGCTCGACCGCTTTCTTCTTCTTCGTTCTTCTCGCTCTGAAGATCGCCTCTTTTCATGAAAATTTTCTTCTTCTTCTTCTTCTTCTTTTCACCACTCGGGTTGGCTGAACTACCTCTCTCTTTCTCTCTTTTTCTACCTCTACCTCTTATGACGGACTCTTACCTTCTTCTGACTGTCTGTCCTCTATATGCCCTAAGGTTGTCAGGAAAAATTTTTTCGATAAAATGTCATCCAAATCATTCAACACTCTTTTTTTCACAATCTTTCACTCTCTTTCCCTCCCTCTCTGCTTGTGGCTTTACTGATTCACAAAGAATACAAATATACAAATATCCTAGGGGAAACGTGTTTTCCCTTTGGGAGAATTCATATCAGACCTCCTTCCACTGCTTCACACTACCTAAATGATTCCTGTAAGATATTATGTATTCTTCTTCTCAGTATTCTAGAATACTAGATGGCGTAAAATTTAACGCCTTCTAGGCACAGGAACACATATTTACTGTACATTTACTAATATTTCAGTAGAGGGCACTACTCAGTCTCTCCCACTTTGGGCAACTCTGAAGGAATCGTATTCTGAATTCTCTTCTTCCATTTACTCTTCATCCTCATATCTGCCTATATCAGTTCTCAGTTCACTTTGGATGTTCTCTCTCTTCTGTTCATTTCTTCCTTGTTTTTGACCAAAAAAAAAAAGTTTAACCATAAACGATACCATGGATAAAGGATAGCTTGTATTCACTTATGTGCTTTTTTTCTTCTCCTCCACCTCCTTCTTCCTCATCGTCAACCATTGATCCACCACAATGTGATTCTATATCAGGTCAAGACTTACTACGACGTGAACTGGATACTAGGTTCATGGCCTCCGTCGATCGTTCCATAGCCATTCCACCACCTCCATACATGAGACCAGAACTTCACCATCCATCGGGATATGTGCATCCGTCTAGCAATTCAAGCTTTGGATTAGCATCCGATCCATCAGGTCCTCTAACATCTCCATCACCAGTCGCTGCCCATGTGGTAAGTTTTTCTTTTTCCGAAATATCTTTTCCTTTTTTCTCTCTCTCTCTCAACTGGAATCGCTTTCATTCTCTCTGTAACTTCTTTCTCTTCTCTTCATCTCCACAATTGTACTGCTTACACTCTCACTCTCTTTTTCTATGATCCTCTCTGTTATTTTGTTGTACTTTCTCTCTTCTCCTTTTCACCATCTTTCGCCAAATTGCTTTCGTACTATTATCAAACGATCATTCTCTCTCTCGCTCCACCATGTTCTGTCATCATCTTTCCGCTGAACATCATTCACTTTACTCTTGAAACAACAAGGAATCAACATGATCATCAGTTATCTTTCCGGTGAAATGTGGTCTTTCGACTGCATCTATTCCATCAGTAGAAAGCGATGTCAATAGTGAATGAGGGAAAGAGAGTTGAGAAAAGAAACTCTAACAACAACATTCCACTCTCATCATCTCCAACTTACAGTCTCATTTTCACTTCATTTTCTCCTCTCTCTTTCTCTTTCCCTCTTCTCACAAGTTCTATCTCTCTCTCCCCATCCATGACACATCCACTCTTTGCTTTTTTGTTTCTTAGGATTTCCTTTCTCATTTTCAACACTTCTCTATCAATTGGCCAACATTTATTCTTTCACTACACCAAAAGACACCTCTCATGTGTATACTTGTAGGTGTGAATATTTCCCACACTCGAAAATTGTTTACTTGATGATCATCATCTTCTTCTTCTTCTTTTAGATATATAGTGATAATAACCGCTGGATGTTTATATTTGTCGAACTAGATTTGATTCACTTAACATTTACTTTCCCTCTTTTTCGTGATCGAGTTGACTTGAGCATCTTGTAAAGCTATTATTTTTTCAAACTAAACATCTCCTCAGAGTGTTGTCGACGTGTTCACGGTGTATGATCTTACTTTTGGATATGCTAGATCTTGTTGCTTGCCATCGAAATAGTGTGATTGAGGCTCACTATTCTATGGAGTTGAAAGCTGAATGCGTGCAATGAATGTTAACATTGTGAGAAGGAGAATGATAATCATGACGATATATTTGGTTTCAATGTTTCGCTGTATGCTTAGCCATTAACTATTACCATTATCAGCGGTTGAGTAGGACTATTCTTCCTCCAGTTGATAGTGAAAGCAAGTGAGGCGCAAACCTATGCTTGCTCAGACAAGATTTCTGAATGTAAGCAGTGTTTAGAGATGCAAATGATCTATGTCACGTGAATGTAGCTCTCACTCTCTTTCATTTCTTTTGATGCTCATGAAAAGCGAATAAGAGAAGAGGCACCAGTGAATCAGATTATTATGAGACCAATATTGTTACGCTTTGATCATCCCGTATTATGTCTATGGTAGTATCTTCTCATTCACACACATACATATAGTATACACACACACAGACACATGAGAATAACCTCTTTCTTCTTCTTTCATCACGCTTCTCATCCGCATCTTCCGCTTTCTATTCTCTTTTTCCGCCTCCTCCCAAGACCTCTTTCATTGCTCTCATCACCAACACACAGCCACTGTTAGTAAAATGATCCATTTGTAGCTAATTTCTTTCTTCCTTTCATCATCTTCTTCGCCTCTTTTCTCTCACTTATCTTTCGCTGAGCAAACTAACTGCTCCGCATCACTCTTGTCTCCTCTCACTTACTCATGAGCTTTTGATCTTCTTCTAGTCTATTCTCGACTCTCTCTACATATCCTCTCTCTCTCCCTTTTCCAATCTGGTCTCGACATGATTGCCTGAATTCCAAGATGTGATGCGGTCTAAGCCCATGCCAGCATTCATGATTTAGAGGTTTTCATCTTATGATTACCTCAAACATCTAGAAACTGGGCCCTTCTCTCATGTCTAGCTCACTTGCTCTCTTCTCACTCTCTTTCTCCTACTTGTGATGAAATATTCATGAACTGTGGATCCATTATAAGAAAAGCAGAAAAGTCTATTCAATTATACCTTGCATGATGCTCCATCGATTATCGCACAATTCATCACAAACCACTCAATATTTGCCTCCTTTTCTCATGATAAACTCTCTTGTGATTTCCACTTCCTCCTCTCTCTTTCAGGCCCTTTGTTCGTCTCCTCCTCTTGTTCACTCACATTTTTTTCTCCTTCTTTTCCTTCACACTTTGGTGCACAAAACACAATCAGCTGATTTAATCCACCACTTCACTCTAGTTTACTCTCTCTTCACCCAGGAATACCACTTCACCTTTTCTCTCTTCTTTTTCCTTCTCTTTCTATGATCGATATTTAGCATCGCATAGTATCGAGTGTTTCAAGGAGCATAAAGAAAAAAAAGAATGAATGAATTCAATATGTTTTCGCCCATCTCTGCCGATTATTTTTCAACCATTCCGTTACAACTTTGTCGATTCGAATAATATTCATCTCTCTCTTTCTATAAGCTGCTTTTCCACTCACTATTACTTATACACTTTTTTTTCATTTCAAACAAGTGTTGCTCTTGAGACTCTTTAAGTAGGTATAAGCTAGCGAGAAGGAGAGATAGTCACACGCACCACAGTAATCGAAGCGTTCATGTTTCCACCGGTAGTGATCCCCACAAGTTTTCCGATGCTTACTAGCCATTGTTCTCCCAATTGTGTTGTCTAACTACAAGATCGATTGAGTTAGTTGCGTCCACTTCTCATGCTCTCTCTTCTCTCTTTCTATGTCTTTCTTTCTTTCTTTCTCTTCTCCCATTTTCTCCAGCTTATATACAGCTCTCTATCCTATTTTCAGCTTCCACATCCTCTGTTCTGTGGCTAAATCACATTTACGGATAATTTGATTATCGCGAAGAGCCATCCCTCATTTAACATCATCTAACTCTTGCTAACTCATGTTTTACCTCTAATCTCATCCTCTAATTACATTCTTCGTCAATCCTACACCTGAATTAGTGACTCCTCTTGCCAATCTCACTACTCCCATCGCCTCTTTTATTCTCTCATTTCTCTCTTCTCTTCTCTTCTCTTCTCTTCTCTTCTCCTCTCATCTCGGCTCTCATCTTGATTCTTTCACTTTATTTTCTCAAACCTCTCCTCTTTCTCGACGACTTGGTCTTCTTCATCTTCTTTTTCTTCTCCTTTCCCTTCCACCTAGCCCTAGTGAATCTTTTAAACATCCACTTAATTCTTCTCTTTCCGCTCTTTTTCTTCCCTTCTTGGTCAGCCTGGTCGTTGGAATGCTATGCATGCCCGCATTGCTTGGGAGATTCGCCGTCACAAGATGCCATCACCACAATTAGATCCTCTCCTGAAGAATGGTTCTTCACTGTCACTGGCAACCACGAATTCTGCTAGTGGATCGGCATCTTCATTTCCAACCTCTGTTGCTGTGGCGATATCATCTTCGTTTTCTCTCTCCATGGCCTCAGCATTATCATCCACGTCATCATCTTCCACTCCTTCCCAGGCCACTTTCAGTAAACTTACCGCACCAAGCCATCCCAGTCCAGCCGATCTGCTTAAATCTTACAACAACAGCCTCCTTTCGCTAGCACCTAGGCCAGGCGATTTATCTTCCTTTTCATCATCTCTACTTACTGCAGCCTCAGGCCATTCGCTAGCTCGCCCATTACCCGATCCTAATTCACTTGCGAATGCTCATCACGCAGCTGCATTTGGGCCTAGTCCGTTCTTGCGAGACCTACGAACTCCCTTTCCTAACAGTTTAGTGCCAGGTTTAGCACCCGGAATGGTTCCACCTCCACCACCGCTCAGCGGCCTAGTGCCACCTGGCCCACCCGGTCATCCAGCACCCACTCCACCGAGCTTATTTGGCCCTCCAAATCCAGCGACCAATGATGCTTGGTCTCGAAGTGTGGCAGCGGCAGTAGCTGCTGCAAACAATTGGTCAGTGTCATCGCCATTTTCATCTCTTAACTCAGCCGGTTGGGGAGGCCTCAAAGCGGAGGCTGAACGTTCTTCGTCTTCATCTCATCACCATCATCAAGACGACTCATTGATTAAGGGAAAATCGCCTTCATCCTCTCTTTCACTTTGTTCCGATGATTCTAGAAGAAGTAGTGATACCACAGGCTTCACACCCACTAGACCGGAGCACAGTCGATCTACTCACAGCAGTAGAAGTGATGACAAGAATGAATCACGCCGTGATACTTATAAATATGCACTTAATAGCCGTGTGCCTGTTCCTCATCACTCGAATAGTTGGACCAACAACTCTCGAGATGGTGATTCTAATCACACTACTCATCATCATGGCAATGGTTCAGTCAACAGTGATAATGGGACTGGTTTAAGACGTGATTGGGACAAGGAATCCTCTGATAGCAGTATTAATAGTGCAAATGTCAGAAATAAAAGGGAGAGATGTCGATCTCCAGAGCCTTCCGGTAATTCCAGTAGGAATAAGATGATAAAAACTGATCTTAATAGTGCCTTTCCTGATCGAAGCTATAGTGAGTTTTCCGTGAAAGAAGAGCGACAAAAAGATATTCTCAGTAATAACCGCCATCTTCATCACCCAAGTGACAAAAACAAATTTTCCACTGCTGACGGCTCCCGATGTTCTAGTGATTCTCTCCTGAGTGATAATAAGTCAACTGCTAGTAGTAGCAGTATTAACAAGATCAACAATCACAATCACAATCCTAACTCCATTATATCACCATCCTCTGTTTCATACTCTCTACTCTCCTCATTGACACCATCATCAGCATCCTCTGTATCTTCCATAAGCTCTTTGCCACCATCACTGTGTTCTGCATCTCTTCCTGGCGCATCCCACTCATCTCTTCTTCCTGCGAGTCCACTGCCCTCACCATTAGGCTTGCCAGTTCCTCCTCCGCCAGGCATGGCCGGTGCATTAGATCGAAATCGTTTAATAGACTTTTTCGGCTTGCCTGGTCTACCCGGTCCTCCCATGCCGCATCTTGCCCAATCTCATTTTGGACCATCACACCTTCCACCCAGTTTAACAACTGAATTAGCCATGCGATCGCTGTTCCCATCTCCTTCTCCCCACGCTTTACACAGAGATTTCGCTTCTCGCCGTGAATTGTATGAACGTGAACATCTTTTACAAAGGTATAACATTCTCAATTCATCTGGTGGCGGAGCACCTTTGACTGAAAAATTAGCCAAAGAAGCGCCCCGAGAAACAAATGGGTAATCAAAATGATAAGCTAAGCGTCTTAATTCGCTTATAAAATTCCCCTCGATTGGCCTGACTACTTACACTATTGAGACTTCTGCAAACCAGTTCTATCGTTGAAAAGTTTATCGACCAGACTTGGTTTTCCATCTCTTGGTATCACTCTTCTCCGTTTTCATCTTCTTCTTCTTCTCTCTCTCCCTCTCATCCTTCCCACTTCATCAATATTCTCCGACTAGTCTAAGCCCAAGTATGAGATGAAGAGGGAGCGAATATATTTTCTCACCAAGATCAGCCTGATCATCATTTAAATTGTTCTTATCATCAACATAATGATCAACATTTTTTTGTTGATGAATTCTGTTCAACTCAATAGTGGAGTGGCCCTGTTCACAACTTGATGGTATGAGTGGCATATGCGACATGATTCCGATCATAGTCAAACCATATTTGGTGTAATGACTGTGAATATGTGTGATCAAGAAACCAAGTTGTGGCTCATCCTCTGGCCGCGAGGACAGCTAATTATGGCTGCTGTGCAGCACTCACTCACTCGTGTGATAAAACACGGTTGTGGGATAGAGAGGGTGATAATTGAAATTATGTAATTGTAATTGTACAGTCAAAAAAAATTTAAGTTTGTCCATTTCTGGATATCAACTGTGCACTGTTTGATATTCAGAAAACTGATACTATTTGAGGATCATAACTAAGCGCTGATTACAAACCGGTTGACAGCTTGGTTTTGATCAGACTGAGGTTTGTTTTAAATAATGAAGATTGTATTGGTCTTCTATTGATTGCCAAGCAGGCGAGAAAAGTGTAACCGAAAAAAAACTGAGTAATAAAAACGACCATTTATCTAGTATCTGTAAAAACAAATCGAACGAATAAAGCTGAACATGATCTTCGAATCGAATGATCATCCAAGAAAAGGATTACTCCGATGGCAAGCAAATGATCTTGCCAGTTCATTTCTCTCTATCTATCTATTCTTCATGTATAGAGCAATCAAACGTTGACTGAGTGATAAATTGAATTCCCTGAATCATTTTCCAATCGGATTCTGTTTCACTCACACTCAACTCAAATTGATTTATTGAAGTCGAATAGAGTTCACTCGAGCACACTAGAATGATATCTAAGGTCTATTAGATGTTGAGGCATCGATTTCAGATCAATGAGTGATCATGTATATCCTTGAGAATCTGATGATTTTATTGGAAGATAAAATTCTATTCGCTCTCTGATTACTGTAGGAAATGTTTGAAAGGCTCCTCTATTGATCCTCTAAACATTGAGATTTGAGCTTGATAATTCGAGTTAACTCAATCAAAATCATCCTTTTTCAAGTTCATCATCATCTCTCAGAAAGTTATTTGGTCATCCAAGCATCCTGTCAAAAAAGGTTACTCAACCCTTTCTCACCACCAACTAATAGATCTTCTTGCATGCCTTTGAGCGAACAAGATTAATTTTATTAGTGCTCTCTCACTGGGATCGTGTAAAAGGTGATCATTTTGTATCATCGTTTCTCATGTACAAAGCTGACTTTTATTCACTCGCCAGTTTGTTAAATAAAACTTACCATCACATACACACCATACTTCTACTGTATTGGCTATCGTGATTTGTTATTTGATTGAGAAGCAAGCATGGATTAATTGGAAATAATGATACTCGAGGGCGAGAGAGAGAGAGAGAGAGAGAGAGAGAGAGAGAGAGAGAGGGAAGAAAATTGGACGTGATGAAAGAAGAGGAAGCGAAAAATGTGAAACTAGCTTAGGGATGTACATGAAAAGAGGAGGATAGAATGAAAGTTATGCATTGAAATTTATGAATACTCAAAAAAGAGCAGCCTCCGTTTTTACTCATCTTTGCCTTCATCTTTCCAGATGATCTTTCTAGATTGAACTACAATTTGATCCGATGGTGTGTGATAATTACGATGATTATCAAATCAGATTATCACATCACAACTGGGAAAACGAAATCGAGCCATGAAGTGTAGCCCACCTACCAATTATCTGTTCAGCCAACATTTGAACAACTCAAATCTCATTTTCTCTCTTTCTCTCTTTCAACATGTCAAGATTTTTTTTCACTCTAACAATTTGATGAGCCCTTCCCAGAGAGAGAAAGAGAGAGAGAGAGAGAGAGAGAGAATGTTGAAAGATGCTCACTTTTGTTGTGAACAAAGTGAGACTTGCTCGCAGTTCTCATGTAATAATTCGATGAATGAACCACATAATGTTACTAGTGCCATCTTAAATTCATGCCTCATGTACCAATTTTTTCTCTCTCCATCTCGAAAGGAGATACTTCAAATTGGAGAAAGAAAAAGAATAAATTGATGATCCCGAGGTAGAAAGAAAAGTATCTGAATAATGATCATCTGGACAAGTCGCTTTTTTTCAATCAAAAGCTTAGAAAGAGCTCATCCAGTCACAACTCAAAGCTGAATTTGGTTGCTCAACATAATCCAAGCTCAGACTCTCTATCAGATCTTGCTGGAAAAGAAGAGAGAGAGAGAGAGAGAGAGAGAGAGAGAGAGAGAGAGAGAGAGAGAAATCCCACATTTCATCATCACACTGGGTGCACTAAGCTGAGGCTCAAAAATGCTACCAATCAAGAATCAAGAATTCTCTCGATTCTGGATTCCTACCAAGTTCTTCCAACATCGTTCTTACACTAGAGAGCAGCATCAGCCGGCATAAACATGTGAATGATGTCATAAGCGGGTGAAACAGTTTCACTTGAACAGTTTAAGATTCTTGGGAAAATAATTTCCAGAAACATTAGCGGAGCAAAATTATTCAATAAATTGTAAAGTTTTTTTTCCTGTTGTGTTTTGGGTTTTGAAATTGTCTTATTTCATGATAAATCATGGTAAGTTGATTGTGACATGAGTATGATTGCACGATAGGGGGATGATTTACTGTTCGTTCATATGCTTACAGCATGGGAGGATCAAGATCAAGACGCCGGAGGAGATCAAGGCAGAACAAAATCAAAAAGATGCTGAACAAGCTAAAATGTTGAGAGAATCTCTTGATATTCTATTTGATAAGGTAAATTATCATCAGTGGGTAGTTTGTGGGATGTTTATTTTGATTGTTGCTAATTTGCAGAGAAAAAATGGATGTTACGACGAAAAAGCCTACTCCATCACCACCCTGTTGATACCTCAAATGCCGGACACTCATGTTCTGTGGAATATTAGGCGTGAGATCATACTTGATTGGGAGAAAAATGGACATCCTAACAATTCGATTAAGCTCAATGAGAATTCTGCCGCTGAGGCATCTGAAATCGCCGGCGATATCCATTCTTCACCACCTTGTGATACATTGCCCGAGCAAAATGATGGAAAACAGGCATCATCAGTAGATTGCAATAGTGCTAATCAAATTTGTGCTGAAAAGGTCAATGAAAGTGGAGATTCTAAGGATCAAATTCAAAACGCCTCCAAAACTGAATTGTCTGTGGAGGATAGGCAAAAACAATGGTCGCTCGAAAATGAGAAGTTGATGGCGCAACTTATGAAGAAGGAATTAGATTTCACCGTCACTTGTCTGGTTGAGCAACCAAAGTCTTATGCTTCATGGTATCAGAGAATGTTTGTCATCAAAATGATCACTTCGCGAAATCTAAAGATAGAAAAATGGGTGAGTCTGACATTTATTGATCAGTCACTATCTTGTCTCATAGTGACTTCATTGACAGATTCATCGCTTACTTCTCTTGATTTTATATGAATCAATTTCAGCTTTCCAATGAAGATTTGTTCACTGGCAAGATAACTCTTCTTCATTCATACCGATGAAAAGAATTGCAGGATCAAATTTTCTAGCAATATTCACTTAAATGGATGAAAATCTATCTACTCCTGAGTTCGTTCTTCGAGCTCTGGAGAATTCTGATTGAACACTAGCAAATGAAAATCCTAATTTGCATATTCCAATTTCTCTTTTTGCTTTTTTCTAACAGGAACCAAAAGATGAACTCAAAGCCTGTGAGAGATTCTTAACCTTCGATGAGCGGAATTGTGAGTGTTCAGACTTCAATGAAAAAAATCTCATGCTTTACCTACACCATCTTTTTTTACAGTTCATTGTTGGAATCATTTGAGATTTTTGTGCAACCATTGTCAAATTGACTTGAAGCAAGAATTAGAGCTGACTGAGAAGAAGATAAAGAAAAATTTCTCCAATTTTTCTTCCTTCTATTATCGAAGCTCCCTGCTCACCCGTGCTCACCGAGAAAAAATTCTAGATCTTAACGATATCTGGCAAAAAGAGCATGATGTCGTTATGAAAGCAATTTTCACCGATCCTAATGACCAATCTCCTTGGTTTTATTACAAGTGGCTTATAGCTGCAGATCAATTTATAACTTATCAGCCACCTCAGCCTTCTGACCCAATATATCGACTTATTTTCGATCCTTCACAAAGTAGAGTAGTTTTCCAATTTCATGAGTCATTCAAGAACCCTCCATTCGATCATCTCAAGTATCAGCCTTCCGACCAAGAAGTTAAAGAGATTAAGCATCTCAACTGGAGAAATCACAATGATTCATCTTCCCATATTTGGTTTCTAGATCTTGGAGAAGCTTCCATAAGCCGACTACTTTTTGATTTTCGGGGAAAATCTTACGATATTCTAATCTCATCTTCATCAGCGAATTTATTTTGGACTGTATTAGGAGATTTTCCACACGGAAAAGGTTTGAATCCCAACTCAAAATTGACCGGTGAAAACTACAAACAGCTTTTGGATATTTACGAACTAGAACCAAAGAACAAATGTAAGGATTTATCATCTATCTTCTAAAGAATTGTGATTGATAATGAACCATTTCATTCTAGGGGTCAATCTTATTCTCTCATCGATACAAGGAAAATTGCAAGCAAATAAGTTCGAAGAACTGAGAGCTCTAGATCCAATGAGAGAGAATTACTACTTAGATCAAAGTGAGTATATCCATGATGTTTCTCTTTGTCCAACTAATCTCTTCTTTCTTTTCACTTTCCAGAGAGTAAATGTGTCATCGAATCCAATTTAGAACAAGCTCAAAATTCAGATCAACTCCATTTGACTGATTCATCTTTGACCTGTCTATATCATATCGATCGTTTAACTCATCTAAGACATTTGGATCTATCAGGAAATTGTTTTTCTAGAATTCCTGATCTATTCAACAGCCTTGTAGTTCTTGAAGAATTAATTCTCGATCGAAATCAGATACGATTCATCCAGAGAACGCTTAAAATGGTCTCACTCAAGAAACTATCTCTCAATGATAATGGTTAGTTCATTTAGCCACGCCTTTTTTGAATGAACTAATCTTTTCTTTTTCGTTTTAGCACTTGATATTGAAGCTCTGGAGCCATTGAAAAATTGCTCTGCCTTGAAAAACTTATGCATCAAAAGCAATAAAGTGACCAACGAAGATGATGTTAAGAAAATTCGTAAGTAATCTTGATTTGCGTGCCATTTAACACCAGAACTGATGGATAAAATCTTCTCTCCACAGTTTCTCCTCTAGTTGATATTCATATAGACATCTGAAATTTTCTATAACTTATCATACATCATAAGAAACGCTTTGTAAAAGCTTGGCTAATGAAACAAACACATATAAACAGTTCTTTGGATTTTAATTACATGATTGTGCTGAGTGCCTCTGACCACAAAAAGTGCGAGAAAAAAGAGAGGAAGACAGGACATGGAAAACTTGTGAGATGAGACTTGTGATTTATAGTAGAAACATCGACAGATATCGATGCAAATATGATGAAACATAGAGTGAGTGATGAATAATTATATTCGATGATTCCTCATTGTTTTCCTTCCACACTGTCGCTCGCATTGCTAGTTCGATTCAATGCATTTGATCCTGCAGCTTCGTCCGAAACACCGGCTTGCTGCATGAGTTCGGTGAGATTTTGTTCCAAATCATCGATCCGATGAGCCATCTCATCAATGCGATTAAGTATTTGATCTGACATCATTTGAAATTTATCTTGAACTTGTTGAAGAAATGTTTGAACCTAGAATGAAATATTAAATCTCTCAGCAAAGATAAGATAGCCACCCACATAAGTATCACACAATACTCACTAAATGTCCAACATCACCAATATCCTTCAATTCTGGATTGGCTTGAGCTTGATTGGAATCACCTTTAGCCTGATTTGGACTAGATTTGGCTTCCATAATGTGGTATGAAGATGATTACAATACAATCAAATGAATATACACCGATTTGAAGGGGAATGTTGAACGTTCAAAAAGATGAAACTCAATGTGAGAACCAAAACAAACAGAGTTGAATGTTTGCAAAAAAACTGATAGAGGATCGGATACTGATCAAGAATATCGACTCTGGTTTTCTCTCCTGATAATTCGAAAAATACTTTAATTACAAATTTTAAGGAATTATTTTGTGACATGACTTGTATAGATGCATGTTAAACTATGTATGGTGACAATAGTGAGCATATATAACGAGGTGGAAATTTTCCTCGGAGCAATGTAGGATTACAAGATTTCTACAAGAATCGCTAAGCAGGTACCAGGTATCGTTGCATAACGAAGATGATTATGCAAAAGTTCTGAATGGAAATAATAAGAGGAACCAGCAAAAAATATTTCATCAGAGAGCAATAGAACTCTTTAGATGAAAAATTCGAATCATTATTGCAAGACGCTGTCGAGTATAAAATGTATCCACGATAACATGCTGGTTCCTCTTGTGTAAGATCAATGGAATTTCCTTGACCATTCTTAACTATCCGTCGAACTTTTTATCCAGCAAACATAATTATCATGAAGTCTCCATTCGTTCGATACTGAAATCCATGAGCTATAATAATTTGAACTTTCAATTCAAATGAGTGGTTTTCTCAGGTCCATGAAGAGATGAAATTGACTTCTTTGCTTCATACCGATCTATGGACGAAACTTTTTTCAATCTGGATAGAAACCAATTTCCTTTGATCCAATTCGATTAATTAGCAAGATTGATGAGGTAGGTATGGGTTGATAAATGAAAAATTAAGAGTCCCAAGAATCCATATCAAGTGTTTCCATATTTGGCATTTCGACAACCGTTCCAACCTGAGAACTTGCCTTGTGAAATTTGAGATTGTCCGATCCTTTCTCGATAATTCGGATTCTTGGCACTCGAACAACTTTTTCCATAGCTATCACTTTGGTTTTCTCACTATCACAATTACAATTACACTGTGGACTAGCACCATATGCTTCCCAATTATCTTCACCACCATCTTCTTGATCACCGCCTTTCATTTTTTTACCACCCTTCTTGCCTGCAAATGCAGTGTCGTCCGAGATGAACAGAAAAATTACAACTATCAAAATGATTAACCTCATCATCGATTCTTCGAGTGCAATTAAAATCGAAAGAGAGTTCATCTACATTTATATAGGGATCCGCGCTTTTTTAGCAAGGTACAGTACCTTTTTGATGCTTATTCAATTAATTTGGGGAGCTCGACTGATGATGACAAGAATTGAAAAGAAATTAAGATATGCTCTATGAATCAGGCATTGAAAAAGTATGACCATATTGCATAATCTACGTTGCGAAGAACTGATAATGATGATGATCTTCAGTGACCTGAGAAGATGTAAAATTTGAATCTTCGACAAGATCCTTTTTTGGTCAACTAACTGTTTGAACTTGTCTCCAAGTGAAAAATGATGTTAACCTGAAAGATGAACTTCAAAACTTTGAAAATTTATTGTGTTGCCATACTAGCATCATATTTTGTTTCAGCAGGATTTTTTAGTAGATTTAATTTGAGAAAGTGGATTTTCAGAATCAAAGAGGAAACTTTCACTCAAAGATCCATGATGAAATCGGTTGAGTCAGCTAGTCAAAGGGATGATTCTTGGTCAAATTCTGGTAAGTTTTGTAACTTTATAATTTGTTCGAAACGAATTGATTCAGTCTCAAATTTGATGACAAAATCGAAACTTCACGTGTATTCAAATCTTCGAAATGTATATTCCCAATTTTCTCTCAGGCAGCCAGTCATCCATGTTAGACTCAATTCCGATGGAAAGCATGATGCAAGAGGAAGAGTCAGATTCATGGGGAGGAAACAGTGGACAGATGCAAACTTGTAGCTGTAATTGTGGACGTGATGGAGATGATGGGGAAGATGAAGGTGGTGGAAAAGGAGGTAAAAAAGGTAAAAAAGGCAAAAAGAAGGGTAAAAAAGGTGGCGGAGGTGGTGGAACTATGGCGATAGTGATTCCACGCTACGAATACTTCGATGTACCAATGGCAAAACCTATCGAAACCGAAAATCTAGGATCAGTGATGGAAAAGGCAGTGACTTATCAAAGTAAAGGTTGGGGCTGGGGTGGTGGAGGTGGGGGTGGTAGTAGTGATGGTGAAAGCGAGGATCAGACTGATGATAGTGGCTGGTGAGCGAGCTTGACAAGGGTTGAAAATTTTTACAAATCAATTAGGGCAAGTTTATTTTACATTTTTTTTTTGTTAGATTTTCAATTGATCTTTTTTTCTTTCGATATTGAAAAGCGATAGAGAAGAAATATAAGATATGATGCAGATTGACATCAGAGCAGATTTTGGCAGAAAAAATATTTGTAAGCTACGGTTTGAACTATTATGTGTAGATTACATGAGTAATTTCATGAACTTTCCATCAGCTTTTCTTTTGACTGTATCAGAATCACAATATTCATTAGCTCATCATGTATTTTGAATTATACAACGCTCAATCATTGGGAAAAAATATAATGATCACCTGAATCGGGTATGAGTTTGACAAAGAAAATTAGATGCGAAATACCTTCAAGTCATAACTTGGGTACGCATTGAGAAACAATGAGAAATTTTTCATAAGTAAAAAATAAAGTGAGAAGAAATAGAAAGCAAGAGGATGATGTAAAACAATGGCCATCTAAGGTAGGCTGACAGTCACCACCAAGGCGTCGATGATCTGAAATAACTGAAAATACGCCAAGCGGTAAAGGCGGCAGCAAGCAGCGAGATAGCTGTTCGAATCAAGACTAGTCTATCCTGAAAAGATTGACTCCGCTTGATTAATACCACCGAGCTCGAAGATAATTTGGATGGCTCGAGCCCAGCTAGATTATCTTTGGTAAAAGTTTCCACTTTATAGTTCGAACATGGATCGGTTTCCCATAATTTATGATGCACAGTTGAGCTGAACAAACTACGGAAGAGGAAGTATTGGTAGGTAAAAAAATTGCTTAGCAAATGAAACCTTTGCCAACGAAACCTGTCGATTGGCTACGGAATGGTACGTATCCATAATCAATGTGTGTTTCAAATATTTTTTTTACCTGATGGTAGCCAAAGGGACATAAGTGTAGAACCTTTTTGGCCATAGTAGGGAGCTGACAATTGATCCAAAGCCAGAGATCATACTGGTGGTAACCAAAAATTCACCCACATGTATCCAGGTGCTTGTTTCATCACTTAATTTTTTAGGCTCAATAATAATTCGATTACAGCCTCTTTCCAAAGCTTTTTCAAGCTCATTTTCGGATATTTCAAAAGCGTTCGGATCACTTATTTCACGAATTATGATACATTTGGCTCTGAAAGGAAAGGATACATGAATATTAATCAAACCAATTCAGCATAAAACCATACACATCATTCAATCATGTGTGTTTATGTTTATATTCATATGTTCAAATAAAATACCATATCGAACTGGACATTATTACATTATACTTACGGGTCATCTGAAGGCATTTGGAAGATGATTAGTGGAAAAAAAGTAAACAGAATAAAGAGTTTTACACACACACTTCACAGAATTAACAGTTATCAACAAATTAACTAACACCACTACACACGATCAATGTTGTCAAAAAAAATGTGTTACAAAGTGTTGAATATTTTTCAAGTACAACCAAACCAAAGAGTATGTAATAATGTTGATAAAGCTCTCTCTTTCTCTTTCTCTCTCTTTTTCACTCTCTCTCACTTTTCCACTTTCAATCCTAGTTTTTTTTCTGATGATGTTGATGATTAAATGCTACTCGAATCAAAATCAATCAAACATATGAATGATGACTAAATTGGTATATTGGAACGTATACAGAAATATATTTAAATACATGTATATAAACAACAACAGAATTCAATTCAATTCACTTTCTTCTTCTTCTCCACAAAACAGTAATGTTCATCAAATGTAAACAAACGCCTTTCAACAATGAAAAAAAAGCAAAGAGAAACAAGCTTGCAAGAGCGAGAGAGAGTAAGTAAGTAAGTGTTGCTCGCCAGCTGATTAATCGTTATGTATAAACATCAAAAGGCGGTTAAATCATATTTTCATCTTAATCACTATCAACATCACAGCTTCAGCCACAGCCACATGAACCCAAGTAGTGTACTATGGATAATAATAATTAATAGTGTTGGTGGTGTGAATAATTTTACTCTCCCTTCTCACTTACACACTAACGATAGCACTTTTGATCTGTACTCGGAACGATGCAATACAATCATATTTTGGTTGAGACATCAAATTAAGGGAGGAAGCTTTTTACTTCTCACGAGTATTCAGTTTCGATAGGTTTGAATGTGAGAGTTTCGAGATTCTTGCAGATCGATTGACATTAATTAATCGTGTCCTTGGAACAATCGATTTTGTGTATTTGCATATCTCTCTTGTATGCTTTATTTTTTTTCCACCTTTTTGCTATGGTTGGTATGGATAATATGGATAATAGCATTGAGGCATTGATCGTGAGAATGGTTTTTTTTCATGTCTATCTGACATGATTTGCTGATTGAAACTTAATTTGAAACGGATGTGAGGTTATTGGTCTGACAAAAAATTTCGTTCTGAAGCAGAACGAGCTCGCGTGTGCTGGGCAATTATGGAGAGTAATTAAAGTGACAATTTAAGACATTGTTTTTCTTTTCACTGGAAATTAATTTATGGGTGATTGTGATGATGGTGATGGAAGGGTGATGACAATGGGTAATATGATAGTTAAAGAAAAAATCTCCACAATGATGATTGTTAACAATTACTAGTGAGAGAATAATAATGTCAACGATCAGATGTATTTTGGAAGCAGCTATAATTTGTTGTTGAGTATGTAGTTTGATCGATGTAAGTAAGTAGTTAATTTATGGGGATTGTTTTACGAAAGGCTCGAGAGATATTATGTCACATTTGGTTGCTGATTGCTTGCATCCAGCACTACCTTGTCCAATGGCCAAAAACAATAGTCTCTCACAATAGTCTCTCCACCATATCACAAGGCCGAATTGGAGATGTGTTCAAGGTTTTCTCTGGAAGTCCATTCAAATCGTCCTCATGATCCATTTCATCTTCACCATAGTGGCCGGAAATTCGTCGATGCAATTGGTAGTTGAGAAGGGATAGAAAAATTGAATCACACGATGGACAGGAAAAATGGCCCCGATTAAATTGATGTCTTTCCAATTGTCGAGCATTTCGAAATGAACGATCGCAAACTCCACATGAACCTGGTGAATTTTCTACAATAAAAAAAGAAACACACACACACACACACACACACGCACATAGACAAAAAGAATATCATGATGTTAAATGGTGTAGATAATTGAGTGTAAAATTTGCGTGACTAAGGGCACTTGGCTCACCTCCATCATCTTCGTAATATTCATGGTAATAGTCTGAAACATCGGAAAAGCTTGTATTACTATCTCCTTCACCCTCAATTTCATAGTGAATCTGGCCATTTGTTGTTGATTGATGATGACTAAAACTGCTCTCAATGCCAAAGTTTTCTTCGATCTGCAATTTACGAAAACTTCGACGCCGGGCACCGGCATGTTCTGGTTTATCTGTGGACATGATGATGAATTGAAGAGGAGAGAAAATCAACAGATGATTCATCATTCATCATTCACACAGGCTTCATTCTATAGACTTGATCTGAAGTGATGGTAACTTACCTGTTTGATCGTTGCTCTGGTTAATCTTCACATCACCATTAGAGATGCCATTCAATTTATTGATGGACATGCATTTTTGTAAAGTTTCCGGTATAAAGTCAATGGGCACAATTTCTACATGTATTGTGGAACATTTACCTTGCATTTCTAGATGCTTGATGATATGCAATAATGAATTATTGAGTGTAAACCAATTACCATTTTTTTCGCACACCTGTAAACTGGGTACCAAATTTTTTTCCATAAATTTTTGTCTCAATTCGAGTATATTGCGATCATCATTGATTGCTTGCATACAACTTGATCCATCTTTGGCTTCGACAAGAAAATCAATTTCTGATGGCTTGAGGACACTGCTCATTTCCAATTGTCTTTCGGAAAACATTTTCTCGCCTTCCTTTTTCTCTCTCTTTCAGATTGACCTCAATTCTTCAACCGCACACAATACACTTCAACAATTTTTCAAAGAATTTTCAACCACATTATTTCGATTCGATTAACGGTGAAGATAAAATTTTCTACTATTCACAAAAAGAGCAACAACCCATAATGGCCACCAATATCACACACACACACACAATATAAAATGTTAATACTGATCGGCTATCACGATTGCACATCTAACAAAAGCATCCAGAATCGCATTCTTTTCATGATGATGCTCACAGCATCTGATCATGATGATGATGGTGATACAGCTTGAAGCGGAAACTCAAAGCTCACAATCAAATCATGAGGATGCGCGAATATTAGAGGCCGCATATTCGAGCTGGAAGTGAATCGATCGAATGAAAAGTTCATCTCTCTGTGATGGTCAACGCGGTGTGGACAGTGGTGTGTTACCATGACCTCAACTCATTTTTTGGACCCAAAACATTGTGGAATATTTTTTTTTAGCCTCCAATTTTTCAACTTGATTGAAAGTATTGGCAAAATTGTGGGGAAAAAATTCGATCTCAAAGAGTCATAGATCCGGGAAGTTCGATAACTATCTGACACCGGACGAAAACTTATTATCAATGGTGTAGAATTTACTCTGATCACTCACACTACTTTCGCTGCTCATACCATTGCAAGTTATTGGATTAAAAGATAAGAGGACAAAAAAGATAAAAACTTGATAGCCAAAATAATTTTATCACTAAAAAAATCTTCAGCATTCCCGGCAATCGAAAATCAAATCGCGATTTCAAGGCTGGAAATTCTTCATGGAAGAAGTTGATCGTCAAGTTGATCACCGTTCCAGAGACACCTGAAAGGAAGAATTTTTTCTCAAATATTAATTGGTGAATTTGATCTTCAATCAAAAGATGAATCACTTATCACTCATTAGGATGAAGCAGCCGAAAAGGGAAAGAATTTGAAAAGTCTCACAAAAAAAGAGGCTCAAAAAGTGCCCGAAAGAGGCGCTGTTTACCGGTTTTTGGTGTTTTGGAAGCATGTTTGGAAAATTTTTGAAGGTTCAAAAAAAGCTTAATTGTGATTAATTAGCAATTTGAGTTGATTGATTTATATGAATATATATTTTGTTGTCATTAATAGTGGTAGTAGTGGTACTAGTAAATGCTTCGATTGTGATTCCAACCCGTAGCTACTTGGGGTTCAATATACTTGCACACATACATTACCCGGGGCTAGTCGTATTTGTCTGTGTGTGTGTGTGTGATTAGGGTGGTTTTGGATTAGGGTTTAATATGGAATTGAGTGATAAAAATTGGGATTCAAGTGGACGCGCCGAGTTTGTCCAAAGGTGTCGTCAACATGTGAATAATGGAGAAAATTTGACCAAAATATTGTATCATGCTTGTGTACAAGTGGTTGAAGGCCATTTGCGTTCAAGTCTACTCATTAATGGTCTACAAGAGGTAGTCGGTGTAGATACACAATTACCATTAATGTTGACGGATGTTTTTTTGGCTTTGGATATGGAAACCTCAGCCAATGATACCAAATCGAGACGTGATAATTTCATTCATCTATTAACGGGTTGCTCCAATACGATAGTTCCTGATTATCTACTCAAAGAGCGTCTTGATCCCGAAACAACCGGTGATGCGAAAATAATACCCAGTAAGAAGATGGCATCGACAAAGTTTATTAAATTGAAAACTAAACTATTTTATAAGCAACAAAAGTTCAATCTATTTCGAGAAGAGAGTGAGGGTTATGCTAAATTGATTACTGAACTTTGTCAACATTCGGGTTTCAATTGTGATAAAGTGCTTGAAAATTTGCGTGCACTCATTGGTAAGCTGGTCATCACATCAACTCTTCTATGGACGTGACAAGAATGATACTCCAACGTTTTCCATCGTTTCTATATCCTCTCATGTAGGTTGCTTTAATTTGGATCCAAATCGTGTGCTCGACGTGGTTCTTGAATGTTTCGAATGCCAGCCTCATCTAGTTGACACTTACATTCCTTTATTACAAAAATTTCTCAACAACTCATCAACACTAGCCCAAATCCTTGCCTTCAAGTTCAGCTTTTACCATACCGAAACACCTCGCTTCACCACCCCATCATCTCTATATAAAATCACAGCGTTGATTCTGCATGCCAAGCTCATCAGCCTTGATCAATTATATGACTACCTCGTACCAACTGATAAATGTATAGCAGACTTTTATCAGGAACAACTCAAAGAAGCTCGCGAAGCCTCCCAAAGAAGTATTTTTGCATCACCTGAAGAGAAAATGGAAGATGATAGATTCAGTGAATTCGATAAATTCCTCCTGATTCCTAACAATCAAAAATTAGGTCTTTGTGATGCTCTATTAGAAATTGGTGAATGGTATACAGTAAAAGCCTTAATTGATCGTCTACCTCCATATTATGCGGTTTCATGCCAGAATATTGCCAAAAAGTTGTGTTCCCTTCTACACTATGTCATTGATCCCATCTATCATACGTAAGTTGATCATGGCTTACCTTGAACTCTTATATTCTAACATGTTCTCTCTTCGTTTTTTTCTCCGCAGGCATTCTGGGCTGAGTCCTTCTATTATCAACAAAGTGAAGCCGATTGAGTTTGATTATCCTCGTAATGTGAAGCAAGCAGTAAAATCCAAAGACTTGCGAGACAGTGTTTTCCCTATGATCTCAACTCTTGGGCCTTATCTTCACTCTGACACTTTGCTCATCTCTAAGATTGTTCGCATCGGAAGATCTCTTATGATTTCATCTGAGGAGAAAGAGTTTAGATATGATCTCCTTAATTTGTTGGACGAGTCTATCCTGCCATCAATGTCCTCCGTAGAGAGTAACTGTGGCCTGGCTGATGAATTATGGCAATTCTTACGTCACTTTGATTATACTGCTAGATACTCATTGTATTCTAATTGGAAACGTGAAAATGATCTCCCTATTTTGATCAAAGTTCGATCAGAAACGATGAGAAGCATCAAATACACTGTAAAGAGATTGTGTAGAGAGAATGTAAAATTTTCAGGCCGCCAAATTGGAAAACTTAGTCACTCTAATCCATCTTATCTCTTTGAGTACATAACTCAACAGGTTCAGTCTTACGACAATTTAATAGGTCCAGTAGTAGATTCCCTCAAATATTTAACAGCTCTCTCCTATGATGTTCTCATATACTGTATAATCGATGCTTCATGTGATTTGAGCAAGAATGGAAAATATCACGATGGGCTTTCCATATCTCCTTTGCTTTTGAGCTTGGCAAATTTCGCGGGATCATTCGTGAAAAAATATTCAGTAGATTTACCTGGATTGCTACAATTCATCGCTAATCAATTGAAAGCTGGAAAAAGCTTAGATCTGCTAATTCTTAAGGAAATAATTCAGAAAATGACTGGAATTGAAGCGTCTGAAGAGGTGACTAATGATCAGCTCTCTGCTATGACGGGTGGTGAACTTCTGAAGGCAGAGGGAGGCTACTTCAATCAAGTTCGAAACACAAGGAAATCTTCTGTGAGGCTTAAAGATACTCTCCTGGAATCTAATCTGGCGATGCCGCTCTGCATTTTGATGGCTCAACAGCGTAATTGTATTCTGTATAATGATAAAGAAAGTCCACATATCAAGCTTGTTGGAAAGCTCTATGATCAGGTTTGCTTATCCCAGAAAGAAAGAAATTTGAAAATTCTCTAATTGATCTTCTACATTTTAGTGTCAAGAAACTCTCGTTCAGTATGGATCGTTTCTTGCTCTTAATTTGAGCATTGATGATTATATTGGGCGATTGCCACCATTAGCGAAGCTCCTCACGGATTACCACTTGAATGCCGACGTTGCATTCTTT
The DNA here is from genome assembly GCA_003956705.1 of Brevipalpus yothersi. Lineage (NCBI taxonomy): Eukaryota > Metazoa > Arthropoda > Arachnida > Trombidiformes > Tenuipalpidae > Brevipalpus > Brevipalpus yothersi. Next base: position 323,646 of record QZCP01000268.1, on the reverse strand, counting down.
CTAGCTAGACCAATGATTGTCTATAATATAAACGTGAGTGTAATTGTACTCTTTCATCTTAACCTAATATGAGTCTATTTTTTTCTATCAGCTCAAATTTGAAGATATAAGAAGAGGCGAGCGTTCACTCAGAGATTCTCAATCGTACATCGATGCATGGGAGTATGTGACCAAACCTCTCGTTGATTCGATTATACCTGCCTATCCATCCAAATTCTGGGAAGATCTCAGGTGAATATTCTTAATTTTCTGACATTTTTTCTTTTCTTCTCGAATGTTCCGAATAACCCTCTTTCTTCCTTTATAGTCCTCGGTTTTTTGTTACTTTTTGGACCCTCAGCACCTACGATCTCGAAGTACCCAAATCTAGTTATGAACGTGAGATTGATCGTTTGCGAGTTCAAATCGCCAACTTGGAAGACAATAAAGAGCTAGCTGTTAGTAAAAAGAAAAAAGAAATTGAAAGATGTAAACTACTCTATGATCGGCTCCTCGAGGAGCAGAATAGACAAGCAGATCACGTAAAGAGAGTCAGACAAAGGCTTGAAAAGGAAAGGAATCAATGGTTTCATTCGAGTAAGTGCAACTTGATAATTTTGAACTCATCAGATGAATAATGAATGAACTTCATCATTTCCAGAAGTAGCTAAAGTAGAAATGACCACACAATTCCTCCAGCATTGTTTATTCCCTCGATGTATCTTCACTGCGAGTGATGCCTTGTATTGTGCCAAATTTGTTCATCTTCTCCACTCTATAAAAACTCCCAATTTTTCAACATTGATCTGCTATGATAAGGTGAGTTTTATCAGATCAAATGAACATTTTTGTGGATAACTCCCCTTATACCATCATTGCAGATTTTTGGAGATATATCATACACCCTATCTTCTTGTACCGAAAAAGAAGCCAATCATTACGGAAGGTTCCTATGTTCATTGATTGAAACAGTTTCTCGCTGGCACAGTGATAAAGAAATTTTTGAGAGAGAATGTGCAAAATTCCCTGGTTTTGTCACCAAGTTCGCGGACAAAGATCCATCTCATGTCGACTATGAAAATTATCGACATGTTTGTCATAAATGGCACTACAGATTAACCAAAGCCTTCATTCTTTGCCTAGAATCTGGAGATTATGTTCAAATAAGAAACTCTTTAATCATATTGACTAAAATGAACGCCTTTTTCCCCGCGATTGAAAGTTTTGCCAAAGCTATTGACAAGAGAGTGGAAGCAATTAGAGGAACAGAACATGGAAAGAGGCCTGATCTTCACGCCTTGGCTACTGGGTAAGATTCTCGGGACTTTTTTATCTTTGAATTTTCACTTCAATCATCTTTATTTCAGTTATGCTGGTCAACTCAAACTCAGACGAAGTGCATGTGTCCCTGAAAGCCAATTCCATGATAAATCTGTTAAACAAGTAATGATTAAAAAAGAACCTAAACAGGAGCCAAAACAAGAACCAAAGGACAACTCCAACTCAATTCCTAAATCTCCTGTGCCCAAAGAAAAGAGAGAGAACAACAATAAGATCAAAACTGACTACTCTTCTAAGAGTAAGGAACAAGATAAGAATGAGGTGAAAGAGCTGAAGAATGATGTAAATCGATCTAAAAAGGAAGACAAACCGAGTAAATCAGAAAGTAGAAACCATATGAACTCAGACAAAAATAAGACCGATCAGAGAACGAATTCATCCGCCTCACCGAGACACAATGATAGAAGTGAATCAAGGGGGAGGAGCGTTGAGCCACCAAATGAATCAGAGCGAGGTGAGAATTAATTTTGGCTTGAAGTTCAAATTCAATAATTTCTTTTCATTTTTTCCCCTCTCTCAGAGTATAAACGCCGAAAAGTTGAGGCAAAGGTTTGTTTTTATAACTGCAATTCCATCATTTGTCTGATCTCATTTCTCTCTCTCTCCCTCACTCTAGACCCATGATGATAGTGAACGTCGAAATGATAAAGATCGAAATGACACGAGTAACGAGAAGAGGAAAGGTGATGACTCGACCTCCTCATCACCATCCTCAGGTCGTAATCACCACGAGAAAAAGAGTACAAATTCATCATCATCATCATCATCTTCGCGAAAAAGGGTACTTTCAAGTTGATTTGACACAATTCCATTCTATTTTGCATTGTTAATCCTGTTTGGAACCAAAAACTCACAGAGAACCAATTTTTTTTGTTAAAGGAAACGAATGAAGAATCGCCTGGAGAACCGAGCGTTAAAAAGAAGAAAGAAGATGATTCAATCAAAGCACCTAGAAAGACACCAAGTAACGAAGAGAGAGAATCTAGCCGAAAAGTAAGAGACAGAGTCCCATCGAAATCACAAATCTAAATCAATCTTTTTGGTTATTAAGTCTGCAGATAACAAACGGAGTTCCTCCTCTCGACGATCCACGAACAAATCGGAAGACAAATGATCGCATATCTTGTAATTAATCATCATTTTCATCATCGTTCAAAAACTTGAAAAAAAATAAATTTTATAAGACTTCACTATCATACAGTATCCATTTTGATTCGCTTAGGACTTGAGCAAGCTATATCTTCAGGAATGGATTTCTCATCGCCCGCTGTGAGCAACTCTTTTCGAACCCATTTCTCATTTTCTTTCAACGGCTCACAGGACACAGCTGATAGGGCTGGCTCTTTGCGAACTCGAGAGTGTCGAAGAGCTTTTAAACAGTTGAGGTGGACACTATCTCGAGCTAAATTCTCGGGGAGTTCAAACAGAAGACCTCTGAAGAAAATGGGGGAGAGAAATGAAATTAGCTTAGACATTCCAATCAATTAATTAAGGGCTACTCACAAGCTCGTCACACTATTGGGTGCTCTCAAAGCCATCGGATTTCGAGCTCCACTCGACAAGAGGATGTTTTTGCCTCTAGTTTTTCGCACCAAGTTCTGTCCATAGGCGAAAACGTTATGCCGACTACTAGAGCCTTGTAGAGCTTGAGCATAATTAATTTCCATAACAATATCTCGTTCTTTAGGTACAGAAAATTTTGCTTTACGAAAGCTGAGAGGTGATTTCTCGGAAAAATCGAATGTTATGATATCACAGTCTAAATTTCCGGTGAGAATTTGATTGAAAACCTTATCATTCATCGGTTGAAGAGCTAGAAGATCATATTTTTTGGCCATCGGTGATTGTCCTAATTTGTGTAATTGTAAGCCTTCATCAACAGCTACCGTGAGACGAGAATATATTTCCATTTTGTTGGTATCAAAAAATTTTAAACTTTCCGGTGTCAATTGAAGAGGATTTGGAATGTTACCCACTTGCTTACCATCAATGTACACCGATAACGCTATCGCCTTATAGCCAAGCTTGAGACACCGTTGGAGCTTACTTTTCACAACACCAACACTATCACGAACTTTATCCTGCTCAATTATCACATTTAAATCCATATTAATCAACTTGTAATCTACTTGCCGGTACAAGCAAAAAAAAATATTCACAAAACATTTACTTTCGGCATGAGTTTTGTTTTCATTTCTCATAGGCTTTACATGCGTTTCTGGAGGGGGCGCTAGTAAGCTCATGGATGATGAAATTTTTTTTTTCAATTTAGTTTAAATTAATCTTGTTAAATTGTCCAATTTGTTCTGAATCATTCTTAATGGTAGAGAAATTTTTTGCATCAAATTTCTCAAGTTTTGATTTAGATTGCTATCCACTTTTCTGACACTTTCTCGAAGATCCCACATAAATTTTGATTGAATAGAGCGTGACTTGGAAAAAATATAGGATAATTCAGATGTTCGATTTCGTTACAATTCAGGACTAGTGGATACCATTTTAATTGGTACTGAGATCTATGGATAATTTGATTCTTATTAAGGGAAGTGAAAATTTTTGATTGCTCATGGGGAAAATATTCGTTCACCACTTTTTTTCCATCTTGTTTCGGGAAAATGCTCTACAAAACGCGGGAAAAGTCTACTGCATTATCGACGTCAAGGATTCCGTATATTTTATCTTGGTTTTTGCAAATAAAGGCTAGAAAGTGGGTCAAAAGGAGTTCATCTTTGTCTATTGGTGTGGCTAAAGATAGTAAAAGTGAAAGTAAAAGTCAAAAGAGAATGAAGATCGAATCCTTATCAGGCCATCTTGCTTGCGGGCTCATCGGAATGCTTCTTCTAATGTTCGTTGTCCATCGATTCTTTATGTCTGAAATGGTGTTCCTGGACTATCATGTACAGCGCAAAGAAGTATATATACGTGCCACTCGAGCAGAAATAATAGCCAAGTCGTTGAGACTCTTTTGGCCATCATTTGACGCTATTGAATGGGTTTCAAAATAAGGTTAAATGAAAATAAGGAAAATCATTTGAACAGAAAGAGCCAGGAAAAGAGAGAGCATTCTCAAAACAACCTCAAGACGTTCGCCTAATGAGTTGGCTACCATAAATTCTTGAAGATCTACACTCAACACTTGTCACCATTGGTTTTGTTCTATGGTCATTTTAGGTTTCGATTATGGAGCCAACGTGAGCCTGAGGCCAGTGAGACAGGGAGAAAGAGAGAAACTAAGAGGAGGAGGACAAGTGACCTCTCGAATATATATGGACTCCATTGTCCTAAGCAAGACATCTATTTCAGCTCATCTCTCAGTCTCTCTCTCTCTCTCCCTTTTATGCTCAGCTTGTTATTGTTCTATCAAAGATCCTCCAGGGAAACACATGATGATGATCCTGGCACTTTAGCATGTTTCTCTTATCCTCTCAGTATTTCTTCGCTCTCTCTCTCTCTTTCTCTTTCTCTTTCTCTTTCTCTTTCTCTTTCTCTTTCTCTTTCTTTTTTTCTTTCTTTTCCTCTTACTCTCTCATTAATATTTCGAATTCCATTCTAAGCTCCACCCATAGTAGTAGCCAAACTTTTCACGTGATCATATGAGCATTGAATATTGAGTGTGAATGAGTTGAATAGAACAACTTTTGGTGCTCATAGTGTCTCTATATATAGGATGGTCCATCAGCACCACGCGCGTAATAAGAGAGTGTTGGGAGGCAGGTCTATCCGTTTCTGGACGGCCCACTTTTTTTGGCACCAAATACTGAAGAGATAGAGATGGAGAGAGAGAGAGAGAGAAAGAAAGAGAGAGCTAGTTACTCGATTGACTCTACCGTTCAGTTTGAATTTCGCATGGAAAAGTGATCTACGTACGAAATACTGTTGGCGTGAAGCGTATCAAAGTTTGTCAATTTTATGCCAAGACTGTATACCAGACATCTCTTGTTCAACTCTCTCTCTTTCTTTTCCTCTCTCTCTCTCTCTCTCTTTGGTCATCCTCTACTCGGTCTTTCCTTCATCTCTCCCACTCACTCTGTTCGATTTTACCGGAGATCATCCAAATTTGTTCCTCATCCAATTGATTAACGTGATTTCCAACTTGATTATCCCCGGATCCTTTCCTAATTACTGATTTGAATTCAATCGGCCAACCAGTATGTATCACGGTGGCTATCCATTTCAAGGTGAGTTCATTCTTATTTTGTTCATCCGAAATTTTTTCCTCGAATCGTGATCATTTGTGAACATCTCGATAATTTGTGTATCAAAACTACACTTTTTGATCGAATCTATCTTCTCGATAATCCATTCATCTTGCCATTTATGAAAGTTTTGAAAACAAACTTCGTTGTGTGTCCTTCCGTTAATTCGTTCAAAATCAATAGTAGTCAAATTTTCAAGATCTTCAGCAATGAATAATCGAAAAAAAAATTGTTTTCTCTTCCCTATGGAGGTCAAGGAAGAGTTAATCAATTGGGTGGTGTGTTCATCAATGGCCGACCACTACCGAATCATATTCGACTCAAGATCGTACAATTAGCAGCCGATGGTGTTCGTCCCTGTGTGATCAGCAGGCAGCTACGAGTTTCTCATGGATGTGTTTCGAAAATACTCAATCGATATCAAGAAACTGGCAGTATTAAGCCAGGAGTGATTGGAGGCAGTAAGCCTCGTGTGGCTACTCCAGAAGTTGAAAAGAAAATTGAAGAATATAAGCAAGAAAATCCAGCCATATTTGTGTGGGAAATTAGAGATAGATTAATTAAGGTGAGTTGATTGTCAAAAATTCTTGATCCAAAATTATACTATAAAAACACTGTCTACATTCTCTGCAAATCGTAGAATAACTGGTTAAATGTATATATTTCCTCTTTAATGATTGAACGAAATTTTTATTCTTCAAGGATAAAATTTGTGACAAGAATACAGTGCCGAGTAACAGCAGTATCACTAGAATTCTCAAAGGTTCTCGAGGAAGCAATGATTATCGAAGTGAATCTGATGGTGAATCATCTTTACTTGATGTACCGGACAGAAAAGATCACAGCATTGTTCAAATACTCAAAGACAGGGATCAGCGTGGTAAGTGATCAATTCTTTTTTTTTTGCTTTTCAAAATCCAATTGATCTACTCATTTTCAAATTTTGTTGAAGATGAAAACCTCTGCATTTGCTTTGTCAACTTCTCATGTCTGTTTGCATTGCGTCACCATTCCTTTTTCTCTTTATTGATAAAATGATCGAGCAGCTATAGTCGAAGGTTATCTATTCTTTTTTTGACTCATAATGTTTGGATAATGAAAATTATTGAAGAACATTTGGTTCTAGGAGCCTTAAAAATTCTATGCCTTCGGGAATACTGAACTATTGAAAGTATTAAACTATAACTACTGGATTGATCTTTGAAAACAATCAGGCATCTACGTATCTCTTGGAAGATTATTCTTTTTGACTCGAGATCAGCATTTTATCCAAGTATACTCTATACCATAAGATTTCGAGCATTCTTTGATTCTGACTTCATCATCCAAACCAAGTTCTCATACGTACATTTCCTATGTTTCATGTGAATTGTTAGAAGAATTTCAAGTTTATGATGTAAAAAGTTGATCAAATTATACAAATAGTTGATCATAGGATTAACTTAAGCTAACAAAATGTTTGATCACTTGAAATGCATGGAAAATGTCCATGAGAAGAGCAGGTTGTTAATTGTAACAAAATGGCCACAGGCCAGTAATGCGAGAAAATCTGATTTGGTTTGGACATGAATCGTGCCGTAACTAGGCCACTTGCCACCGTATCGTTCAGGGGGAAGGGAAGGACAACTGAATTCATTTTAAACTGTTGGTAGCATGATTTGGTTCTCAGGTCTCGTGTGAAATGAGCATCATTCCTGGCACCATGTCATTCGGCCAGTTTTTACGCTTCGATTTGGAAAAGATGAAGAAGAGAGAGAAAAAAACCAGCAAAAGGACTTCACTTAGGGAAGCGGAAAGAAGAGTCGTCCGTCTCGATTCGCGCGCTTCTCTCTCTCTCTCTCTCTCTCTCTCTCTCTCTCTCTCTCTCTCTCTCTCTCTCTCTCTCTCTCTCTCTCTCTCTCTCTCTCTCTCTCTCTCTCTCTCTGTATATACATCTTCAGAACATCCTTACTGCTTTTTCGGAGAGACATTGTCGACAGTATCAGATTGGAAAAACTCGATGGAACAATAGTATCGGCAGATGGCTACTCATCGCCGTAACTAATCATCTTCCTCCATAGAGTTGGCTAGTGTAGCGATTGGCTTCGAATGGGGATGGCAAAAAGTTTTGGAACCTGAAATCTTCATCCAATAGTTCATACATACAGTCACAAATGTATATACATTTGTGTGTGTATGTATGTATATTGGAGGAATAAGCCCAACTGTCGGCCAGATCATTCGGCAGCGGTTCGCTCAATTTAGTACGCTTCTAAACACACTATTTTCTTCTGAGGCCGATCGCTTGATTCGCTCGCGCTTTTCACCATAGACGTTCCCCATCAATTGGACGACGATTCTCTCTCTCTCTTTGCCTTCCTCTTATTCATTCATTCATTCACTTTGAGAGTTGAGAAGTTTCGGTGTCAAACCATAATCGAGGATCGATGCCTGTAGCGTGATGTCAATGAACGGCCATTAAAAGGCGATGATCAGTGATCTTTTTTCCGCTTCTGTATTACGTTTTGCTCTCTTTCTCTCTCCTTATGGTACTCTATGTATTCCTGGGCTCGATCCTTTCACTTGTTGTTCGGAAAAGTTCTGCAGAATTTCAACATAAACAGGTAGAATGTGTGTGAGCATTCCTCAGGGCTTACAGTGAGAAATACAGATTCCCTAAACAGACAGTAGTAGACAAATTCCTTATCATGCTATAATGCTTGTGAAAATTGAGGCTCAATTTTTACCACTTCAACAACCTTAAAAACTACAGATACCCAGCATTGGAATCAGTTCGGTCAATCCTTGAATATATATGTGTGTGTATGTATATACATTGAACACACTATCGATTATTGAAACGACATGTTATTTTTAAGACTGAATCAATTGTTGAATGAAAGTATGAAAAGAAGAGGAGGGACGACATGGTGTTGATTTCGAAATCTAGGCAATAGGATTACAAGCATACTTACAAGGGCGATGATGTCGGCTTTTCTTACACAGTATGCAAGCATGTTTCTTGCTCGATTATTGAGCTAACTGAGCCTATTGTCTGTGTAACAGTGTGGCCAGTTGCATATACATAGCCCTAGTAAAAGATAAAGTGCATATATTTATCATTATATTTCGCTTTTACACATAGAATATTTAGTAGTAGCATTCTCTTTCTTTTTCTCTCTCTCTCTCTCTTCAAAGAATACGAATGTGTGAGGTCCTTCTTTTTCCTCTGACTTTTGCCATAGATCTAAAGTTTAAGCAAGGTATTCTGTGTATGAGTAAAAGGCCCCACAGAAGAGAAGTTGCAACACCAACACCATGTTCACCTTTTGTATTCCATTGTAATCCATTGTACAGAACGTACCTTTCTTGTCCAAATGCTTGTCCATGCCACCTCCTACTTCTTTAGTTGTCAATGGGGTATCCCTTGACCACCATTTATCCGAATCGAACAGAGGCCGACCTGTTGCCCCTTGTCCACCTCTGTGTGGCCACTCTCATCATCGATACGTGGTAAAAGATTTTCTTTCCCTCTCTACCTCTACCTCTTGGACCTTTTGCTGACTTTTGCTAACTATTTGACTATTTGACCGTGGAATAAGAAGAAAAAATATTTTTAAACTAAGTTCCAATTCGAGGCCACCCGAAATGTGTCCAGGAAGACAGAAAGAAAGAGAGAAAGAGAGAGAGATTCCAAAGTCATTCCTTCTCTCACAGACTTATACATGCAGATCACTAAGTCGTTTCTCTTACTGTAGCAACCTTTTTCTCTTTCTCTGTATTCCTAGCTGCCTCCTGTGTCTCAATATCTTGACCTGAAGCACTTTTCGGCTCTTGGGCACGTATCAGGTCAGTTTACCGACCCGTTCCTTAACCGGAGGCCTGAGGACCTATTATCGCCCGATAATGAGACTTCGAGCCTCTGAAGAGAATTGAGGTAGACCGATCCATAAAGTGAACACATACTCTCTTTTTCTCTCTTCGTCATTCATTCATTCAACTAAATTCAGAGGCGCTTTTGGATCTCTTTAACGAACCGAAATGAGACTTGATAGGCTTTTTGTGGAATGGAGTGCATGATGTAAATTCTTCTCGTTTCTACTCAATCTTTCCTATTCTCTCTGTCCACTACACTATTCCTGCTTCAATGATAATACTTGATATATTGAGATTGTGTTATAAAAATTTGAGCATTTACAGCATCAAACATCTAAGCATATAAGAGAGGGAGAAAGAGAAAGAGAGAAAACTTTTCTCAGCATCGTCTCTCATTGATGTGCCTTTTCTATGTGTATTTCGATCTATTTTTAAGAACGTTCACATTAAGGCTTGATAATCATGAGTTATGATTAGGTGTTCCGCCTTTCATTTGCCATCGCTTTTTTTCTTCAAGAGGCACCTATTTAAGAAACCTTGGCGCGCTACCATGGTGGGTGGAACTGGCTAATGTGGAACTTGAGAGAGAGAGTTTTTCTCTTGCCTCGGAAAACGGAAGAATGAATCAAGATTATGTAAAATATTTTGCCAATGAATATGCGTATTTGCGGTGTCAAGATTAATTGTTTTATTGGCTCTCTACTCGAGTGAAAAGATAAAGTTCCAAGATTTTGAAATGATCTGGAGGTAATTTTGTAGGGATTAGGTACATGTGAAAATTTTATTCGTTTCAACTCTTTTCTTGGAAATAATTGATATGAAGTTACAATTTTATCTTTTTTTTGCCGCTCTTCATAACCACAAGAATGCTCGCTAACTCGTATTCCCGCTTTTGGCCAAAGTTGAAGACAGTCCTAATTCTGATGATATGAACAAGAATATCAGAACTTGAATTTCATAATCAAGGTTAATGCTAGCATAAGTGGATTACATAATGAGTTCTTATGAGTGACCTTAAGAAATGAAATGTACTGTTTGTATATTTATGTATTTGGATAAAGATCACCAGTATATCATATAGTACTTTAGATCCTTGGATGGAAATGAACTAAATTATTTTTACGGTACTAACGGGATAACTGAAATGAAATAAACCTTGAAAATTGATTTGACGAGTTGATTATCCATGGACTGTTGTCCTGCAGTGTCATAGTATTGCGTGTCTCCAGCATGTTGCCATGCTTCCAATATGCTTGGATAAGTGTGAACATGATGGTTTTTGGTGGTGAAAACAGAATCAGGAAGAAGAAGAAGACCTCAGTTGAAAACTTTAACAGAGAGAAGCTAATTATCTTTGGCCAGGAAATTGACTCTCTCTCTCTCTCTCTCTCTCTCTCTCTTCCTCAGTATTCTGATTTCCCTGTGCCTTATGTAGATAAACCTTTAAAGCCTACCATAAACATATTAGCCGCTTTTTGGGGCGATAAGAGCTTGAGGCCACTCCATTGGCCATGGAAAATAAGTTGAGGAAACAAGTGGTCAAAAGGACCTGGAGGTGAATGGGTGGTAGATGTGAGTCAATATATGGCTACTTGAGTTTCACCTTAATTTAAGGGTGAATTGAGTGGAACATTGTTGTTTTTTTCTTCCAATTACTAGATGGGTGCTACTGATGGACAACGGAGAGAGAGAGAGAGAGAGAGAGAGAGAGAGAGAGAGAGAGAGAGCAATAGAATAGAGTGTTTTTGGTCATCTTTTTTTTCTCTTCATTTCTCTCTTCCAAAAGTACATGATTCAGTTGATGAGTGAAAAAAAGTTTTCCCTTCAGTAACAAAGTTTACACATACACACACTTTTTCTCAGGTCAAAATCCTTTTTCATCTTCCTTCATCACCTCCCATCGTGTCTTCTCTCTCATCACTATTCAGTCAGCTTTGCTCTTTTTGCTTGGTCATTCGATATATATTCTCCATCATCTTATCACCTCGGGGCATAAGTATTTCGGAGGGATTAAGAAGTTGCTTGATTAATCGTCACCAACTGTATAAGTGAGAGAGAGAGAGAGAGAGAGAGAGAAAGAGAGAGAGAGAGAGAGAGAGAGAGAGAGAGAGAGAGAGAGAGATGATATGCAAAGTGAATACACTAAATATTCTGGGATCAGTGGGTGTGAGAGAGAAGCTGACGATTAATGAATATTGGTGGACTGAGGCCAGTTAAGGGCGAATAGAGAAAGAGTCCAAAAGTGATAATGTTTACTCAGTGTTGAGTGTGTGTGTGTGTATGTGAACCTGTCGACGAGAATTCAACTGGGAGAAAAATTAACCTTCTTATCAATGGATGAGGCTAGCTTACTTGTGATTGTTTCAAATCGTAAATTGATTAATCTATTGATTATTGATGATCCTCGCTCAATTAATCAAACCCTAGGTAGATGGTTTTTTGTAAAATGCAAATTATCTCAGCTATTTTCCTAAGAAAAAAAAAGTTTGACCCAATCGAGAAGGGCTCAAACATTTCGCAATATTTGAAGGAAAAAATTTTGAAAATTCTGAAAATTTTCTTTTCCCTATCAAAAATTTGAAGAGACCATTCACTTTGGCTCTGCTGGAGTGAATCTTTGTCAAAATTTTGACTTCAGATGACCGCTGTCAAGTGATGGACACATTTGACCGCACGCTGACCATACTTGAGATGGACATGTCAAGGTATGGACAATAGCCAAGACACACCAAAGTATCGGTTCGAATTGTGGGCAAAAATTTGTACTTTTCACCAAGTTTGACGTGTGGATGACAAGAGTCTGATTGACTGGATTCATTTCATCACATACAATCCATGTCCTACCTTAGAATTTCAATCACTGAGTGCTCAAGAGACTATCTGGCTACTCAAAAATTTTTCATGGAATTCATAAGTTTCAATTGAACGCTGAATTCAATTTGATCGAAATCTTGAACTTAACTTCAGGTCTCAATTCTAGCAAAAAGTAACTTTCTCAAAAATTTTAATGCTCAAACAATTAATTCTCACTCAATTTTTATTTGATTGAGCTTTGCTTCGCACAATTCGTTGCAATTCCTTCCAGTTAAAAGAAATTTTTTGGTAAAAATTGAGAAAATTGTGAATTTGTTTGCTTGATAGTCACTTCTTTTCTTGTTGCTTGTGAACCGATGGTAAGCCACAAAAATCAACTAGAAACGGAAGGCGGAACGCAGTAAAGATCTATACCAACCAAAAGACCTTAACAGAGAGAGAGAAAGAGGAAGAGATGAAAAAGAAATCATAGCTTGTCTCCATAATTAGCGTAAACTTGCCATTCATTCCGAATACTTTGGGCTTTAAGCGAGCTGAGAATCGAGTCAAATTCGATCCAGGCCAGTGAATAGATTGTGCCTAAAATGTAACTCTGATCTTCAATGGACGCCATGATTGCGCCTCAAATGGCTACTATTTCGACAAGCCAAGAGAGAGAGAGAGAGAGAGAGAGAGAGAGAGAGAGACCTTCCCAAGGCCCGTGATTCCCGTATAAGAAAGGAATGATCGAAAGCCATTCCAGCCGTGTTCCGGCACCATCACCACCGCCACCACCACCACAACCATCATTTGGCCCTATGATTCTCCAATATATATTCCGAAAGCTTTCTTTCTCCTTCCCTTTATTCCCCTCTCTTCCATTCCCATGTAATAACTCACGGATGCTGGAGAAAAGGCCGAAAGTGAGTCCATGCAAGATCGAAATACTAAAGGGAACAAGCGAAGAAAATCGACCGAAACATCGACTACGCAAGCCAACAACAAAAGCATGTCCACGAGTAAAGATTCCCGAATCTCATGTCCTGATTTGTTAATATTGTATTAACTAATGATTCCGTTTACCATTTGAGAAAAAAGATTCTTCATTTCCCTACAACCTTCCGGACTCAGTTAGATAGTAGAAATTTTTCGGATAATCACCATCACAAAATTCAAGGAAGAGAATATGTTCTCATAGGATCAAAATTTAAGTGGCCGAATATTCCTCATCGACAAGTGTGTATCACGCTGAGAAGCAAAGCAGCCTCACACACAGATCGAAAAGTGTTTCCCTTTTTCTCGAGCAAAGTTTTGTGGTTTTGCTAGGCCCTACAACTGATGATGGGATCATTCATCGTCACTTCATTCAAATGAATCAATATCAATGGATATACATTCACCAAAATGGCTAGGCTGAACCAGAGAGCTTCTGTTGGCAAAGCGTTTTCACGATGGATTGCTATCGCTTTCGCACGTTCGCACCCGACAGAGAAAGAGAGAGAGAGAGAGAGAGAGAGAGAGAGAGAGAGAGAGAGAGAGAGAGAGAAAGGCAACCTATTCTGTATCTCTATGTGAATATAGTTTCTCAACAAAAACACGCGGTGAGAGAGCTGCTTCTATTCACAATAAAGCCACTAATGAAAGGTGACGGCCTGAGAGGAAAGAAAGGAAAATATTCTCTCTCTTTCTCTCTCTCTCTTCTTTCGGACTATTCTTCATGTTCCATGTTCTCGTTGTGTCCCGCACGTCGTGTTCGCTGGGGTGGCCATCAACACACACATACACAAGCCCCTTGTAATATCTAACTAATCGAGGGCGCTTTCGATTCTCCATGAATGGAATCAGCTAAACAAGCCTTTATCAGCATCTATTCTTGCCCCCAAAAAGTCAGTCTCCAAAAGTCAATTGATTGTCAAATGTGCTTTCGCTCTCTCTCTCTCTCTCTCTCTTTCTCTTTCATCGTTCTTTTTGACCGGATCTTTCGTGAAAGCCAAATTTTCGAGAGTATTTCTCCTCCTTTCGTGTGGGCCAACCCCTCTGCTTTCATTGTCAACTTCACCGACCCGACTTGTGACAATCATTCAAGTATTTTGCCTTCTTCTATACAAACATTTGAAACATTCAGAATACTTTTCCGATTATTTCGTTGGCATTCTTTGTTCATGTGGCTCATAATGAATGGCTTTTCACCAATCGAATCATGAGTCTTCATCGCCTCCTCCTTCATTTTCAGCATCTCTCTTTCACCAATAGTTGACCAGTACACATTGGGACCAGTTGATGGTGGGCCGTTATTTTTCTCTCTCGTAGGAGGTCTTCTCGAGTGTGGGTGATTATTATCATAATAATTCGTGTTTTTTTTCAGCCATAGGCAAGCCAAATTAAACATCGAGTATAGAAAGAAAAAGAAAAAAAGGAACCAAGTTTTTTTCGGATTAGGAGAGAGGAATTCAATATCATTGAGCTTACTTAAAGCGTGTGAAAGTCTATTCATGGGTAGCTAAGCATTGAGGTAGCCTATCGAGTGGCTTGTTAAACTGTTTATCAAATGATCTTGAAGATTATCTCGGATAAACGCCTCGATTGAGTGAGAGAAGATCAACTTTAGACGGTTTTACAATCTTCCACTATTTACTAATGATGATTGGAGTTGTGTATGAGAAAGAGAAAGAAGATGAGCCCAGTGAATGAAGGCTACCTGATGAGCAAGAGAAAGAGAGATAGAGAGAGAGAGACCTTAAAGCATTTTTGAGCGGTCATTTGGTCGTAAAAGGCTCCAGACAGACATAGCTTAGATATATCTCATGATCAGCACATCAACACACATAAGCACATACACACAGTACATGGTATCGGCCGACTTTTGGCCACACTGTGTGCCGATGAGGTGATAGAGGCAAGAAAGAGAAAGAAACGGTTAACGAGCTTTTGCCTTACGATGAGCATTTTTGCCTCCTCCTTTTTCGGCTGCTTGCTGTTCACTTGTTTCAATGAACAGTAACCACCCAAAGAGAGTGGAAAAAGTTTTTCGGCATTTCTTCAGTCCCAATTTTAATTCTTGTGTGCATGTGTTTGAGACCTCGATTCGGTGGATACTGTGTGTGTGTGTGGACACTGAGGCTCGATGGACACACAGATACTCTCATGTAGATGGAAGAAGAAGAAGAAGAAGAAGAGGCAAAAGACAAGAAAACGCTTCAAGCAAAATTGATCTGTAGCCTTAGTTAGCTTTCACTTGAGAGGTAGGCCATACGTACACACACACACCGATATATATATACAAGTTCGGTGAACAGCGACCTAAACACAGGTCATTATTGTATACTGGGGTCAATCTTTTGTGTGTCTCTCCATCCCATGAGCCTCTGTATGTGTGTGATTTGTGTAAATACTTAGGAAAAGTCATGTTCACAGTGGCTTCCTCAGGAGAGGGAGGAAGAAGAAGAGTAAGGAAAAGTGATCCCCTTTACATAGCTTCAGCATTCCTCTATGTACTGTACATGTATGTGATCCATTCTTTTTTTGTCTCTCCTTGGACAACCTCTTCTTCAGGGGTGATACATACTCACTGACAGGCATGAGATGAAGGTGAATAGAAGAGGTGAATGGAGAGAGAGAGAGAGAGAGAGAGAGAGAGAGACAGAGAGAGAGAGAGAGAGAGAGATATGGAAAAAGTGCCCAAAGGCGTTACGATACATGGCCCACAAACGAAAAGTTCGCTGAACAGGTCGCCTTTAACGGATTTTCGTGTATATGGTGTCCATGTATCTTTCTTGTATCACTGTTTTACTGTCTTTTTGGTCAGTAATACCTTTGTGGGCCATGTTAAGTTTTTGTTGGGTGATCATGGCATCCGAGTGGACTACCGCTGCTTAAGAGGACCATCATAATCATCGTCTTTCGCCCACCCTTGGAGGGCCCTATGTAAAGCACTTATAGTCAAGTTATCTTGAACAATCGTATTGTTCATGAAAGCATATTATTAAGTGGCAAAAAGTCTTTCTCTTGTGTACTTTTGAACATTGATCACTTTCGATATTTTTCTTGTCTAGGCTGAAAACATGACATAGGTTGCACCGCAAACTGACTCTATTCTTTCCTCATGATCGTAAAGCAAGAGAGAGAGGTTTCTCAAAATGTTATAGGCTCAATATTAATCAAATAATTTTCATTTTCTCACTAGATTGTATGTATGACCTTTCAGGCAGAAGTGGTGATGAATCAGATTGTGAATCAGAGCCCGGTATTCAATTGAAACGAAAACAACGGCGATCCAGGACCACATTCACAGCTGAACAATTGGATGAACTTGAGCGAGCATTCCAGAGAACCCAATATCCGGATGTTTTTACACGTGAAGAATTGGCGGGAAAAACTCGACTCTCCGAGGCAAGAGTTCAAGTGTGGTTTAGTAATCGTCGGGCACGATGGCGAAAACAAATGGGCAATTCACATCAATCAATACCAACCTCTGGTAGCGGTTCAAGTGTAACTCAATCTATTCCCAATGTGCCATACACATCATCCACATTCGCCTCTTACACAGAGCCTACTGTGGCCAATTATAACGGTAAGAGAGAGAGAGAGAGAGTAGAGAGAATTCATCAATACCCATGAGCCTCCAAATTCTGTGATCATGATATAATTTCGAAATTCTTGAATACTCAAATTTATTCCTCATTTGCTTTCTAGATGCTAATTGGGGTCGTCGTCCGCCAAGTTTAGCTTCTACTGTACCTAAGGTGGCCTCAAGTCCAGCGGGCATGACCACTGTAGGTGTTACCTATGGATCAGAAGGATTCCCACAGACAAGCAATCCATTTATTGCTAATTCATTTGTTAATCCTGCAAATAATGTATCATGTCCAACCAGTGAGTACCATCACCACCATCATCCGGCACACAATCAGCATCATCACCATATCGGTACCACCACAAATGAATCTAATACCATTTCGGCATGGACCTCATCGGTATTCGCACAGAGGCCTGAGGCCACCGTGAATCCATCCTGGTCTCATAATACCTTCTCGGGTACTGGCAATGGAGGCCATGAAAATTTTAGGTAAGCTCATATGCAAGATAGTCACATGTAATGTTCACTTTTTTGGCCACTCACTAAAGTGACCTGAAAATGTTATGTATGTGTGTGCACCGAGAAAAGGAACTATTGACACTAATAATTTAATCTCATTCCTCTCAAAGTGTTGCCGATGAGAACTTTTTGATCACTTCCTATGCCAATAACATGCATCATTCGGGACCATCGGATTTGAAGCCCTCTGCCACAGGACCACTGGCCTATGGATCAAGTCAATTGCCGAGTTGTGAGTTTTTTCTTCTCGTTCTGTTTCTTTTCTCGATTTTTTTTTCTCTCTCTCCACTTTTCTCTCAAGATAATTAGATTTACTATCTTTCCTCTGGATTTTCTCTTCTTCTTCTTCTTTCTTCCATACTTAGGCGACTAACACGAAAGTGGCCATAAATCACAGCTTGTGGTTAGGCACAATTTTCTCAAACAAAATGCGAACCGCGTTCACTATTTCACTTGATCTGTCCACAGGCTATGAGTGTATGTGTGTGTCTGTGTAGATGGTAGCCTGTAAATTTAGCTGCATGTGGACATTGTTGTTTAGTCATTAATCTTTCGGTCATATTAAAAAAGTTAGGGAACACAAAACTCACACATACAAGGCTTTGTATGTGTGTAGTTGAAGATTCTCAATTGAATAGAATCGATGAAATGAAATGAAATGGAAACCAATTGAAGAGAAAATTCGATCGGAGGCCACGCTTAACCAAATTGAAACAAATCTAATTTCGTTCATCTTCTTTTTTCTCTGTTCATTCCAGGTAATGTTCAACATTCCTTCAGACTCGCTGTTTGATGGCCAATGTATGGTTCTCAATCTTTTAAACTGTAACTTATCACCATTTCTACTAATCAACTGTTAATTTTCACCGTAATCATTATCTATCTGGCTTTCCATCATTGATCTCGTACGCAACGATTGAGTAAAGCTGGAATTTATTGTCAATCAAATTTGTTGGTAAGGAATACACTTCCATGTCCAAATTGGTCCCTCATCTTTTTTCTTGACCAACGATGTGAAATTATACTTGCATTCCAAATAACGAATCCAGTGCCAAAATAGCCATCAATTTTCAAATGCCACTTCAAGTTCTGGAAATTTTTCTATATACTGTTAAATATAGAACAATCATCCAGATCAAACATCGTAAACTATCATAAATTTTCTCTCGCTTCTTCATGAAATCCATGAATTTGATTGAAATTTACTCATAGAAAAAAAAATTCTTCATTAACTCTCTACCCATTTCATACAAATGATTGAAAATATTTTCTCAAATAAAAATTCATTGAATTGCTGGCTTCTCGCTCGTGTTTGATTAGGCAAAAAAAAATTTTCGGTCAATCGAAATAATTGCTTTGTCTCTTTTGTCCACCGTTACTCATTTTGCTATTAGCAATCAAATGCTGAATTTTTTTACCTTCTTCTTCTTCTTCTTCTCATTCTTTCCTTCTTGAAGATGGTATGTTTGGAGAAGTGAATCAACAGGTACAGCTAAATATCAATATTATCTCATTTGTCCTTTCTCTTTTTCTCTCTTTCTCTCTCATGCAACCTGTTCACATTGCACTTTTATGTTGTACTGTTTGTTGATCAAAGAGAGAAGAAAGAGAGAGCGAATATGATGAACGAAGTATTGAAGAAAGAGCAGGTAAGAAAGAAAGAAAGAAAGAAAGAGAGAGAAGAAGAAGAAAAAATATTTTGCAAACTCATGATTCAATCTCACACAGTATAAATTATGATCTGAATGTATGTAAACTCGGCAAGAGAGCTCAACGCTCCAAACGAATATATGAAGACTAAAAATGGACTTCAATTTTTCATGCCTCTTCTCTCTCTCTCTCTCTCTCTCTCTCTCTCTCGACTGTGTGTCCTGAGCGACCACAACTCGTCCCATATCGTTGAAGATGGAGAGAGAGAGAGAGAGAGATATTCAGCTCTTCGTTCGTAGGCTCAAATTATGTACAAACAATATTTACAATAATTCATTAATCATTGTGTGTGTGTATATATGAAAGATGGAGAGAGAAAATATTTTGCACACAGAATTCAGGTAAGAGAAAGAGAAAGAAGGTGAAAATGTTGAGAGAGGAGGAAGAGGAGGGAAGAGGAGGAGGTGGAGAGAGAGAGAGAGAGAAAAAAAGAAGACACATCAGACACTTGATCTGATAGGAGGTTCTGGGAGGTTGGTTTTAGTCTTTGTCTCATTTTCAGCTATTCTGAGTCGCTCATGGGGTGTTAATGATGATTTTTTCGATTCGATGAATCGGTTGAACGAGAGATGTTCCCAAATATGTACTCTTTGCTTGCTCGGCCTGTGGCACTCTCGGCAGGAATCGATGTTGCCTCGAATAAAGTGAATCTGCTGGACTCCGAACGAAATCATGACTCTTTTTCGGGCGAGAACCAACTATACAGGTGGCCTGCACCCATTGTGAACGAAAGTCAGTCTGCACAAAGAAAGATAGAAAGAGAAAGAAAGAGAGAGATGATCGCCCTGATCCAAGTGCCAAAAGTGAGGGGATCAAATATATAACCTTAGGTGCTTGGAATAAATAAATCATCGGAAAAACTTGACTGAACAAAGAGGCTTCGAAAGTTACTTGTTACTTTTGGTAAAGCATCAAACGGGGTATATGAGAGGAAAATTTTTCTATCCTGGAGGATTTTTTTATTCACTCTATTATCAAAAACAAACATGTACTCATATGTAGGCTTTCTGATATACGATGTGCAGGCCAAGCGGGTGTTATACAGAGAACTTTTCCCAGAACTCTCTTGCTCTCTCTCTCTCTCTCTCTCTCTCTCTCTCTCTCTCTCTCTCTCTCTCTCTCTCTCTCTGCCTCTCTCTCTCTCTTTCTTTCTTCTTCTTTCTTTCTTTCCTCCAGTTTAAGCTGTTACGCTAACAAGAATGCTTCGCATTTGTAACCACAAATCATCATCAAAGTGATTTCAGTGTGAAAAAAAGTGAGCAAAGGATTGTTTCAAGTTAAGCTCTTTAGACAATAGATCGAGTTCATTTTCAGCCTGTTCCCTCAATCAGCTCTAGTTTTTTCATGAGATGTTCTTCATTTCAAGAAAATTCACTCTCAATACGTTCAAGAAATGCTGTGTGTGTGAGAGGCATTTCAACTGTTATATCAAAAAAGTGAAATATGCATGTTTGGAAGTTCTAAGAACAAAGTTCTTCTTTAGAATATCCAAACTTTATCCCTACCAATAATTCGCATTCATTTATCATGGATACACACCTATCATGTGTATCGGTATTCCAGTAAAATCCATCCCCTGGGACTGGGAGAAGCAGTTTCCTTCCAAAAACGGACCTAAAAAATAATCAATAATGAAAATTCATATGTGAACGAATTTTTTGGATTATAATGTCATAGACCAAATCAATTCATTCACAATTATTATCATGCTGTTGACAGCAACGATATTTCAGTGGATATTCGATCGAATTTTAGCGCCAAAAGTTGTCCCCAATCAAGTGAAAGCCAGCTGATACACATTTGTAAACACAAGCTAGTGAATTGGAAAACTTTTGAATGTGTTTATTGGTACAAATGAACTGATAATTAGAAAATTTTCCATTTTCTTGGCCATTTATTGGTTTAAAACGATTCAATTTTTAGCTTGTATTCTTTGTTTCGAACTGGTTCAATTGTGATGATTCTACCAGCAGCTTTGTTTACATTGTTGACGCAAAGCTACTCCTGACTAGAGTTATTCAACTATGTCAAGTTTTTGACGGTTTTCTTGTGATACTAAAATTGTCACGCTAAATTGAATTGTTCAAATGATCTCACAAGCATCAGCAAAAAAAGCAATCTAAATAAATAGAATGAAAAGCTAGTATCCAAAGGATGTCTAAGCAACTTAAAATTTCAGCTTTTTTCAAGCCTACTGAAGACAGTAAACAAGGTGGAGGATCAAAGCAAATCAAAATTACGCAATTCTTCAAGCGAACTGGTGATATGGATAAAGATGGATCTCCTGGAAAATCGATTGGTGTTCGAAAGTTTCAGCCAGAAGATTTTGTAGAAGATTATAGTGATCAGAAACGCAAAGTACCAACAGCTAGTGGTGGTGAAAAGATGGTTCGAAGTTGTCCTTTCTACAAACATATTCCGGGCACAAAATTTGTGATGGATGCATTCAGTTTCGGTGAAATCAAGGGTGTTGAAAGATATTTTCTATCTCATTTTCATTCAGATCATTATATGGGTCTCAGAAAATCATTCTCTGGATCACTAGTCTGCAGTACAATAACTGGTAAACTTGTTATCAGTCAATTTAATATCGACCCAACTCGAATTATAATGCTTGATCTTCATCAGCCGAAAATGATTGACGGTGTCCAGGTTGTCCTGGTTGATGCTAACCATTGTCCAGGAGCAGCCATCTTTCTATTCATTTTACCGGATGGAAGACGTATCCTTCATACTGGTGATTTTCGAGCTTGTCCTGAGATGGAAGAGGATCGATATCTTATTGAAAAGCCAATTGACCAAATTTTTCTCGACACCACGTACTGTGATCCCAACTACTGTTTTCCAGATCAAAAGGAAACACTTCAAACCATCTTGAATATAGCGTTAGATCATTTGAAGAGTGATCCTCTCACCCTTTTTGCATGTGGTACTTATTCCATCGGCAAAGAGAAAGTTTTCAAGTGCCTGTGTGAAAATTTGAATTTTTTAGTTTGGGTTTCTGCTTATAAGCTCAAGTTTTTGAAATGCATTGATGACGGGATCATAAATCGACATCTCACCGATCAGAAAGATAATGCTCAAGTTCATGTTCTATCGATGAGAGATATCAATCCGAAGGTATTGTCGAATCATCAAATAGATTTTGGATGCTGTTATATATGTTGTTTTCTTTGTTTCGTTTAACTCGTTGGATTTTCAATTTCCAGTTTCTTGGTGACTACTTGAGAGGATGCAATAAAAGATTCACATCGATCGTCGCCTTCAAGCCCACAGGCTGGACAGAGAAAGGTGGAAGATTGGCCGATATAAAACCAACCTCCTATGGCAAGATCCATATTTATGGTCAGTCATGGATATTTTTGCTCCTTATCAATATATTGTTTTGACAGTATCCTTTCCTCTCCAGGAATACCCTATAGTGAGCATTCTAGTTTCAACGAATTGGAAAGGTTCATCAAATTTTTCAAACCCAAAACGATAACCCCCACAGTGAATGTTGGTAATCCGAATACGAGAGGCAAAATGTTCAAAATACTCAATAGTTGGAAAAGCTCATATTCTCAACCACGAATCATCCCGAAAAAAGAGGAAACTCCAATCGTGAATATCGATGATTTTATTGATGATGGCCAGGACGATGAATTGGCTATAATTCCGATCGAGCATGTATAAAATATTCCTCTTCTCAATTTGTATTGAACCATTTTCTGTTCAGAGAGAGGCTCTGATAATCATTGTATGAGTGTAAATATCATCATTTCATCTGAGATTTTCTTCTTTTGAGAATAACTGCAGAATGTATGTATGTTTAAAGCTTGATTCTGATGAAAAATCTTAGAAATTGAAAAAATCAGTCATCCAACGAATGGCTTTGCTGCCCTTCCTTTATATTTGGGGTCTCTCTTCCTTCATGAACCATGAAGGTAAAATTGTATCAATCGTGTCTTCCGTTCGCACCAAAGTTAACGTGTAAGGATCATCAAAGTATATACGGTGATAAACACTCTCTTCTTTCACAATTTCTTGTATTTTATCGAGGATATCGTTCAAAGAGTTGATGCAATGATGTGGTGACCAATGTTTGTTAAGTAAAGGGATATATTTAGTGGAAATTTCACGAATTTTCCCCACATATTGGACATGATCCTTTTCCCGTAGTCCCATCACAAGACGATCTATATCTGATAAAGCGGCTTTGATCCATATTCCTCTGGCTCTTTGAGAGAGAATTCTGTTCACTGTTAGCTCACTTGAATCGGGAACCTTTATTATTTTCAGTTCTTTGAATTCCATTTCTTTGAGATCTCGATCTATAGTTGAGCGATCTATGCAATCGATTTTTCCAGCATAAAGAACATTATGTTTCAATGAGCTATTCAGATAGACACAGCAAAAATCATAGCAAATGGCATCTTTAAGGCCCTCAGAGGTATATCTGGTCACAGGATTGGTGACATATTCTGAAAATTTTTGTCCTGAATAGGTCATCTTCTGATAATTTTTGCCTGGCAATTCTTGATCTGGAGTCAATGAAATTATATAAATCGTTTTACCAAATTTTACAGCTCCAATTCCCCAAACTTTTTTTCTTTCCATGTTGAAATAAGGAATCTGCATCATATCAGCCAATACACTTCTCATGCAAACAAAGTCAACCGAAATGTCCTTTATCGATGTCTTCTTGCCTTTGTTACTTTCACAGAGTACCCTTTTATTTTCAGTGATCCATTGGAGAATCGCATTCAATGAATGATCCATTATATTCCAGCTCACTTTGTCCACAAATCCTTTGAAGACATCAAATTTATCATTCGGACGAATTCGTCTCAAACATTTCAAGCCAAGCATGTTTTTTGGCAAATATTTCCTCTCTTTGGTCTTGAAATTGTATTTTGATGTATAACAACCAATTCGATTTGATTTTTCACAATCGTGCTGCTTAACCTTACTTATTGTGTGAACATCGAGAGATCCCAATTTGATTTCTGAAGGTCCTTTTTTTAGCCTCTTTCTCTTTCTTCCGCTTTCATCATCGTTCTCTTCTCGTTCAGTTTTATCATGAATACTGAAACCTGAAATTCGCTGAAAAACATGGACTTTTTTATCAGGTTTCTCATAGAAAACTTTTCCAGGGCTCACTAGTACATTACCCATTGGACGAACAATTGGATGACTGAAAACAGTTGGTCACAAAAAATTTTCCCAGAAAAATTTAACGTTTCATTAAGCTATAAAAGTTGTACAACTTTCACTAACAAGGCTAAAACAGTAAATGATCATTGTAAATATAAACTGACGCATTAGTCTATGCAAAAATGCTAGAGTGCTGACTTAGTGAGGAAAAAAGACAAAGGACCATAATAATATCTCGCACCATTATGGTGTGGCACACCATTTTGAGAAGGGATGTCATTACAAAGATTGGGCGGAAATGATGGATTCGATTTCTCACTTAGGCCAAAAAAATGGTTAATCACTAGAAAAATTCTCGAGAAACTTCTAAAAGTGCTGTTTACCCTCTTCCTTGGAGTGATTTCATATCAGGTAGCTCTTCAAGTTACATCATCTCTACACACATAAGTTGACTAACTTCTTTTTCAATTAATGTGTGTCATCCGAGACTGCTTTGATGATTCATCACATTATCATCGATACAAAGAAGCTTTTGCGTTGGATTGGACTATCAAAATTAAAATATTTTCGATTATTCATACCTTTTTGATACTATGGTTTGGAAACATTGAAAAATCAATTAATTTAAGACTCGAATTGTTGATCTTTTATTTAATAAAATTACTGAACGTACACATGTGATATGACAATTTTCAAGAATATTGCTTGTAAGAATGGAGGCATAGCGTAAAAGAATTTATGAAAAACACTGTATCTAATTAAAAAATTTTAGGGTAATTGAAATGCAAAAAAAATTTGCTACCAATAATCGATTGAAAGTCAATATTTCCACATTCAAATTTCAACTGTCCTCTTCTTGCAAGAACCAATCGGGCAGGATGGAATTGACTGGATATCTGGTTTTCATGAAGGATATTCCATCACGACTCGTGAAATACATACGATAGTAAACTTTTTCCTCGGTTACGAACTCTCGAATCTTATCAAGAATATCATTTAGAGAATTGATACAACGATTTGGGGACCAACTTATATCGAGATAGAGTAGATCTTGGGTGGAAATCTCATGTATCTGGTTCACAAAACGGAGATTCTTTCGAAATCCAACAACACAGCTACTTAGGCCTGTTAAAGCAGCTTTGATCCACATTTCTCGTGCCCTTTCAGTGAGATATTTTTTGGTGGTTTCACGCCTAAAGTCAGGTATTTTCATTATTTTCAATTCCTTGAAATCCATATCTTCCAATTTGTTGTTTTTGGTTGAACTATCAATACAATCAATTTTTCCAGCATATAGGACATTATGTTTCAGCGATTTGTTAAGATAAACACAACAATAATCGTAGCAAACGCCGTCTTTGATGTTCTCAAAAGTATTTCTGCTGATTGGATAGGTCATGTACTCCTCGAAACGATGACCAGAATAAGCTAATTTGTGGTGCGTTTGGCCTCTGCATTTTTTATCTGGACTCAAAAGTGTCAAATAGATCGTTCTACCAAATTTAACAGCACCGATTCCCCAAGTTTTCCTTTTCCATTCGTTAAAATAAGGAAGTTCCATGATGCTGGCCAAAACGCCTCTCATGCATGCAAAATCAACTGGAATATCCCGTATCGATACCTTTTCAGTCTTACTGTCACCACAAAGCATCTCCTTATTCTGACTTATCCAATGGAGAATCGCATTCATCGAGTGATCCATCATTTGAAAATTTATTCCAGGTGAGAATCCTGAGAAAACATCCCAATTCACGAACTGACGATGGTGTCGCAGACACTTCAAGCCCAAATTGTTGTTTGGTAAATACTTTCGATTCATAGTATTAAAATCATACTTCGATGTGTAACCGCCAATTCGATCAGACTTTTGACAATTATGATACTCAGTTTCACTTATCGAAGAAACACCGAATGTTCCAACCTCCGTTTGCCATGGTTCTTCTCGCTGATCAACATCTTTTTCTTCATCCCCACTACTATCACCATCTTTCTCACCTTTTTCATCGTAAACACTGAAGCCATGAATCCTCAAAAACTCAAAGGCCTCGATAGCTTGATCGACATTGTCCTCGGATGTGGGCTTAATTTCAACCCCTTTAAGCGGTAAAACTTTTTCACCTACCACTGGTCTGTTTCCCATTTTTGAAGATGTCTTGAAACTAGAATAGTAGAGTTTTTTCCACCAAGATTTAAAATCTTCTGAATCTCACAAGAAAATGTTTGTACATATATCTAATAATAATAATAATACAACACTTGGAATTTGATCCAACATCAACCTACAAACAATTCATTTGTTGGTTACGAAGATGATACAGGTGTGAAGGAAGTGAGATGTATCATCATCTCTTCAGGAAGGAAAAAGTATATCTAGTGAGTACGGTTAGTTTACAATACAGAGTCAATATTCTTTGAATGCATCTCTAATCCATAGATACCAATGAATGTGATGTGGAGACAAGTGATTGGTTAACCCTTGCCACTTTCATGATCCATTCGAGACATGCCTATGGAAACCCAGTGGCTCTGTTGTCCAGAGACTGGATTCGAGAGAACCTCAATGTCACATTCATTTGCTAGAATACTTCTTCACGATCAATGATCAAAGATCACTTTCAATCATCCAAATATTCATCGAACTCTAGAACTGTTCTTTCTCTTCGACTTCGAACTGCTGTGTTCACATGTGCGAAAAAAATGATGCAACAGCTGCCTAATACACATCGCGATGTATGTACACATGAAAGTAACTTTGTTGCTAAAAGTTAATTAGAGATGAATTTTTGATACATCTTACTTCACAAGAGTACACACACAACCCCGGACTGAGTTGAATAAACTGTATTCAGTGAGAAAAGATTGATCATCATCATCAAGCAATGATGACAAGCCCACTAATTGAGTTGAATTTGGCGCATCATATGTAATTATATGCTTTGGCAAATGTTACTGGGTTTGTTTATCTTTTTTGCGGGATTTTTTGCATCAAAATAAAGTGTATCACTTTCACTGTTACTGCAAATTAACTGCATGACTGACATCCTCAGTTCTAGTTGATTTCCATTAATGGTCATCCTAGTGAGTTGGTATTTTTGTACACAAATTGGTGTGTATGTGTGTGTGTCTATTTAAATCCTTGATCATTTCATGTGACTGACGAGAGTGGTGATTAGTGAATTGCGCAAAATTGAAAGTGATCAATTGTAATCATTCTGATGCTTCTGATGCTTCATGTAATGACCAATGTTTTGCAACATTTCATGGTTATGGTGTATTCTTATTCGTATTCATTTTGATTTCTGATTAGTTAATTGGTACATTGGCACATTTCTTGTGAGCTCAAAGCATACTGATCATCAACGAAAGCTTTGCATGTT
Organism: Brevipalpus yothersi; assembly: GCA_003956705.1. Classification (NCBI taxonomy): domain Eukaryota; kingdom Metazoa; phylum Arthropoda; class Arachnida; order Trombidiformes; family Tenuipalpidae; genus Brevipalpus; species Brevipalpus yothersi. The sequence continues at coordinate 296,164 of QZCP01000268.1, read as the reverse complement.
TTCCAGCGATTTGCTAGACGATTTTTCCCTGCGATTAGCTGATGAAGAAATAAATTTGATTTGATCTCAATCAAGTTTCAATCAACTAAAAAATATATATCATGGGTAGCTATCGTAACTCTGAAAATCATGATTTTTCTAATGACAATTTTGAATTCTCATCTGGATTCGTTAAATTTGCCGAAATGTCCGAGCCAATGCCTTTGAGTGCAACATCCAAAACTGAATCCGAAGCTACTGTGAGACCAAAAAAATTGAAAGAGGAAAAAATTCTCATCCGAGTTATGACACAAGATTCTGTTAATACTAATCCACTTTCGCTTATACACGATCTTCGACCAGATTTGGAATGGGAATTCACTGGCTGCCAAGCACAGGGTAAAGTTATTCTTTCATTCAAAATGATGCTCAAAATTGACAATAAAAAGTATTATGGTGAAGGGAAGACCAAAAAATTAGCTAAATATGCTGCCTCCAAAATTGCTCTCCTCGAACTATTCGGAATTACACTTCCAGAAGCCTCTGGACCCACCGTTAAACTGTCTCCGGCACCAATTGTGATGCGTAAAGAGGAATGTATGCTCTTAAATCAAGATCTTGCCACAAGAATTAGTGCAGAAGTTCTTCTGAAATCCAAGTCTGTTTTCGAAAGAATTCCAGAATTGAAAAAGTGGACCGTATTGGCATCTATTCTGATAACACGTACAGATATGCCTAATTGGGTTGACTTGATATGCATGACAACGGGAACCAAATGTGTCAAAGGAGATTGTCTAAGTATGACAGGTGGATCCATTCATGATTGTCATGCTGAAGTTCTTGCGAGAAGATGTTTTGTTTCATATTTATTCAAACAACTCAAATCATTAATCGATCATAATTTCAATGGTAAGCAGCTTATTTCCATTGAATTCTATCGCCTTTTTCTTACAATTCCTCTCTTTTTTACCTAGACAAACCTGACAACATTTTAAGAATTCGTGATGATGGTTACGGTTTCAAATTGAAGGAAACTCACAAAGTTCATCTATTCATTTCGACAGCTCCTTGTGGAGATGCTCGAGTCTTCAGTCCAAAAGAAGAATTGGTGAGTGATATCAGCATTGGGCTAGTCTTGATGTGTTTTCTAATTATGAAACTTTTTTTCTCCCTAATTACAGAGTGGAGACCTTCACCCCAATCGAATGTCTCGTGGAGTGCTGAGAGCTAAAATTGAAGGCGGTGAAGGAACAATACCAGTTCGAAGGGAATTTTCTACGCTGACATGGGACGGAGTGGTGCAAGGAATCCAGAGAGTTCAATTCATGTCATGTTCCGATAAAATAGCTCTCTGGAATGTAGTCGGTCTGCAGGGAACTCTACTCAGCCATTTTATTGAGCCAATTTATTTAGAGAGTATAATTTTAGGATCTCTTTTCAATTATGACCACTTAGTGCGTGCTATACAAGGCCGATTGAATCTAAACTTTGAATCAGATTCACTTAAAAGGCTCTCCAATTTTTACCACTTAAACAAGTGCAAAGTGGCCAAATCTTCTGTCAAAGAGTTTGAGCAGCCTCGACAAATCACGAAAGCTCCCAATTATGCCGTCAACTATATTAAGAATGATTTTGTACCAGAAGTAATATCATGTGATACTGGAAAACTATATAAGGAAGAAAGGCTATCCAGATTGTGTAAGAGAACGATGTTTGAAAATTTTCGCACCCTGTTGGGCCACAATTTATCTCGATTGCCAACATCAACACTCGGGTCCACGATTCCATTGGTGTACCGGGAAGCGAAAACTTCTGCCATGCCTTTCCAGAGTGCCAAACTGGCCGCAGTTCGAGCGTTCAATGAACAAAATCTCGGTGATTGGATTCAAGTTCCAACTGAAGTGGACCTCTTTGAAAGCGTGAGGCCAAGTCAGCCGAACATTTTATGACATCCATATGTAATCAAAAGTTTTCGCTATCTTTTTATTTGATGATTGTAGAGATCGTCTTGATCTTTCCCAACTCGGTGGAAACTTTTCTGACCACTTTTTTATAAAGCTCTTTGTCTATTCATGACTGGCTGAGTTTTTTGCTCAGTACTTATTTTCCCATATCATCAAAGAGAAAGATTCATATTTTTTTCTGACTCAACCATAATATTGAATCACTTTCTTTCACTAGCAAAGCTCATTAAGTAAGGTTAACATCAACCAGGATGCATAAATTTCCCATTCGAAATTGTTATACATGTATATCCAGAGAGCACGTGATGGAAGATGATTTGTGCATGTAGGGCAAATATTTTACTCAAATGAACTTCCCATCATCATGGGATCTTAAAAGGATACTTCATGAGAGCCCATTTTTTTCCATAAAGCAAGACGTAATATACTCATCTCAAACCCTGGATACGTGAGAAACCAATTCAAACTGATATCACACTCTTTCTACCAATAATGCTGATGAAATATGACCCCTTCGAAAAGTTAATCATCTCCCATTCCAATTCTCACCACTTTCCCTGGATTTCAGCAGTTAGAACTCCAATCATCACACCGAACCTTTCATTAACCCCTGGCATTCATGATGTATCCCAGAATATACCACAGAATCCAAATTTACATCCCACAATCGTGATCCCATGTCCATGAGGACGCCACTTTCTTGAGAAGAAAAAAAATCCATAGAAAAAGTTGAACATTATTAACAGCTCTGTTGAGAAGAGAAGTTTTCTCAGCTCACGAAAAGCGAGAGAGAAGCAATACACAATGTTGAAGTGAGAGAGAAAAGTGTTGAATTACAGAAGTTTGTAACAGTTACATTAAGTTTTGGTGTTGGTAAAGATGGTGCGAAAAGTTTGGCTGTTGTTGATGATTTGATTGGTAAAAAGTTTGGTGTGTTTACTTGGGAGTTTGGTTCAATTTTTTTCTCGGGACAACAATGGATCCTACACCTATGCCGATGCATCGGCCTCGCAAAGGTTGGTTAAGGTGTCATTGTAGTGGTGATCATTGTGCTGAAACATCACTGCACGATTGGTGTGATGTCCCATCGGGTGGATATTGTTTTACGATGTCCAGACATTCGGAAAACAGCATGGAGTACGGATGTTTTCCATCTGGAGAAAGAGGACTCATGGCTGTGAGTATGATTTTTGGTCTCTCTCTTTTGATTATCTCTTCATTCGATTTCGGTTGATTGTGAAATAGTTTGAGAGTAACAGGATAATTTTTCTCTCTTCCCTCTCTCTCTTTCTTTGTCACTTTTATCGATCTCCATTTCTTGTAGTGTCGAGGAACGATGATATCTCATCATGAACCGAAAACGGTACAATGTTGTAAGCAACATTTTTGCAATCGAATTTTAAAGCCAAACTTGACCACAATACAACCAGATGTGGCCTCTAATGTGACAAGCACCCAGGTGGTCAACATATGGCCGATCGCACTAATAGCCATTTTTGTACTACTCTTCACTGTCAGTGTGATACTGTTGATCACCACGGTGGTCACATTTTACAAGCTTCGACAAGTGAAAAATCTTAAAACCAAAATAAGAAAAGAAAAATCAATTGACCAAAGTTCGCCTTGCTCATCAAGCCTATTGTTCAACTGTTTTCGTGGAACAAAGGAAAACACATCTCTCTGCCATTCAAGTAGTACCAATTCGCTGGGCACTTCCGAGTGTCCACTAGTAACTCCCAAAGTTGTCCGATCAGGTGATGTCCATCATTTCAAGAAAACTTTTGAACTTCTCAATCGCATTGGACAAAGTCGATTTGGTGATATTTACAAAGCCCGGACATCCGATTCTACGATCGATTTCATTGCCGTCCGCTATTTTACTTCATCCCGATTGTGGTCCAATGAAGTTGAAGTATACAAATTGTGTCGATTCACCAACATCGCTTGGCTTGTATTTTCACAAGAAATATCACCTTACTATTGTTTGGGTGTCAAATTTTATCCTGATGGTAGTCTTGCCGATTTTCTCAAATCTCATCCTCTCGATGAGTACACAATGCTTTGTCTGATGCATTCTCTGGCTTGCTGTCTTGTTTACCTACATGCACCGATCAAAGGCCATCTCGGTAAACCTCGCATTGCCCATCTTAACTTGAAGAGCAGCAATGTGATGATTTATGACGGCCTCGAGTGTATTATCAGTGATTTTGCCATGTCTCTTGTCGAGCCTGGCGCCAGAGTAGAGTCTGTTTCACCTACAGCTAGTTGTGATCAAAGAGATAAAAAAAATATCCTCTCAAACAATCAATCAATGGCGCCAGGATTCAGTCTCGAACCAACGTCTTGTCGATATTTTGCTCCAGAAATTCTGATATCATCCAATTATCGGCCAATCAATTTTGAGGAAGCTCTGCGAGCTGATGTATATTCATTTGCGCTTATCATTTGGGAAACCGCTGAGCAAACATTCAACAGAGTCACATCGAATGATCAAAGCATTCCGGAACACAAATTGCCTTATCAAAATGAGATCGGTTTGGGGCGCGAAAATCGTGATTCAATGCGAAAATTGGTCTGTGAACGAGTTTATCGACCCATCATTCCTGAGAAATGGTATAAATATCCAATTTTTGCTGGTATTGCACAAATTTTACGAGAATCATGGCATCCCAATCCTAGTGCACGATTGCCTATCGTGAGGATAAAGAAAGATTTGTGCCGTCTTCTGAGCACTTTCACAGAGCAGACGGGAAAAAACTTGACAAACAATGATGTTTATCCAAGTATGAGTCAATCAGATACTCCTTAATGCAGAGCATAATTTTTTTGTATGTCACCTAAGTCCAATCATTAATTCACTTGTTTTTCTTAGCTCATCAACGTTTCGCGTTGATCAATAATTCCTCATTCATACGAAACTTTCCCATGATCTCTGTGTGATCATTCAATTCATAACTACATTCATGTTAATTTACTAGATTCTAGTGACACTTTTTTAAATTCTAGTTCGTAACATTCGCCAAAATCTCCTTTTATAAGACTGATGTTCAAATGACAATAATAAAGCCAAATATTTGACTAGAATCACTACGCCCGGTCCCGTTCACCTGCCTCATTCACATGAAACTAAAATTCAAATTTTAAGCCAAGTAGTGCTCTACCGAAAAGTGACCGAAAAGTAAATAAAAATAACATGGTAGTAGTAGAAGATTCGCGTTACAACTTATTTATTGGTCCAAGTCACATGACCAAAGGTGATGAAGCTTTGACCAGGAGAGTGGACAATGTGAACCATACATAGCTTCATAAAAAAACAATTTAAAGCTTGAGCTTGGTACGTCTCCAATGACGCCTCTTGGCATTGTAACGAATCTTGTTATCGGTACGCATACGAATCCATTGTGGAATAGGCCTATTAATTTTTTGCTTTTTGGCCAATTTAACCTTAATCCTGAAGGTCTTATGGGCAGACTGCAATAAACGAAAAAGAGAGTTACAAAGCATGTTACCACAATGAACACACCAAAACAATCACACACTAAACGCATACAAGTACACACACATACACACACCAAATCCAAGATTTAACTCACCATTTTGGATGATCCTAGTAGATGGTTAACCAAACGAGGTACCAATACAACTTAATTAAGTTAATTATTGTTTCCAATCAATATAGAAACGAATCAAAATCAAAATAAATTGAACACAAACCGATCGGCAAAATGTTCAAACTTGCTTTACTCAACACAAAATGAACTGTTTCCGTTTCCGTTTTGATGATTTCGGTCATGCTGACATCTAGTGTCAACCGGCGTCCCAAGATTGCAAACATGAAAATCAAAATGATGATGAAACATTTGAAAATGAGTTTTTAATCACTTTTTCTTTTTTTTGATTAATGAATCAATGATAATGATAATGATTGCATTGATTGTTTTTATTGCATAAACTTGCATATAATCATTATCCACCAGTTTGCTGTGGATTGGTGAGATTGTAGTATTGGTATCGTGGTCGGTAATTCACATCCACAGACATAGTACGTGGTACACACATGTACGGTGATTCGAATTTGAATTTGAATAGTTATTATTATTACATGATTGATTGTGTATGTGTGTGTGTGTGTGTAAAAATTGATGTGTTAGCAAAATGATAGAATTTTCTTCCCTCATCCATTGTTTTTTTCTCTACCATGTGTGAGATCGAGAGAGAAAAAGAGAGTAAAGCTAAGGACCGGGTACATAAGAGAGGAAAATCGTACGATTGATCATTCGATCCTGTTGAAAGAATCTGGTTGAGTTCGGAATTTTTTTCCTCAGAGAAAATTTTCTTCATCCTTTTTTTGTGTGAATGAAAAATTTTATCATTTTTTTCTAGTCATCATGCAAATCATAAGTCAAATTAGTGATATCCGTAGACTCATCAAAAAGTGGCATCTAAATGGTCAAACTGTTGGTCTAGTACCGACGATGGGATCGTTACACGATGGACATCTGAAACTTGTTGAAAAGGCCCGAAAAGATTCTGATAAAGTGGTGGTGTCTATATTTGTAAATCCTACCCAATTTGCGCCCACAGAAGATTTTCAACAATATCCAAGAGATCTCGATTCTGATCGGGTTAAGCTGGAAAAGTATTCTCCTGATATAATTTTTACTCCAACAACGGAAGCGATATATCCTAATGGTGCTACAAATACGAGAGTTATTCCATCGGAATCTTTAACGCAAGTATTGTGTGGAAAATCAAGACCTCACTTTTTCGATGGTGTTGCACAAGTTTGCTCTATACTGTTCAATATTGTCGAACCCGATTTCGCGTATTTCGGTGAAAAAGATCGACAACAATTGGTGATCATACGACGTCTGGTAACGGATCTTCATTTTCCGACAATAGTTATCAATGTTCCCACGGAACGGGATGTACATGGGCTGGCATTAAGTTCAAGGAACTCTTATCTGTCAGAAGAGCAGAGAATTTTTGCCTCTGAAATATTTAAAACTATATCTAGAGTTAAAAGTCAAATAATAGCAGGAAATTCAGACTATGACTATCTCTGCAGTAGAGCGATCGAACATTTGACTAACATGGGTTTTGTGGTCGATTATTTTGAGCTACGCAATTCGATTGATCTTTCAGAGAATTTACAACAGAATCGATGCATATTCGCGGCCGCTACTCTGGATGGTACAAGACTGATTGACAATCTTCTTGTCGACGCTGAACCTGAGACACCAGTCCCCATTTCCTACAACATTGATTCACAAGCAACTGAGTTGTTATTTTTTTGAATATAATTCAATAATCATTAACACAAAAGAGAATAAGGCTTTAGATGAGCTGAACAATTCATCTGGTTTTTATAACTCATTCTCAAATGATAGAAACAAATATTGTTAATTCTATCATCAAGAGGATCTTTTTGTTCCTCTGTAGAGTTCTTCTATCGTTCCAATTTCTTCTTCCCCATCCGAACCTTCTTGACCGTTTTGACCATCACTTGCCTTCTTGAATAGATCACAAGCTTTCATCAGTGTAACACATTCTTCATCAATAGATCCATATAACAAAGAATTGTCTATATCGAAAGAATCTATTCGAAAAAGAATTTCTTGACCTAACGCAATATCATTTCGAACTGACTCATGAATCTTATCAGGCGTAAGAGCTGCTAGAATACATTCTAATACCAAGGCATTCATCACTTGAGTTTTCGTGAATCTGTAATCAAAAACAGTGTTCACATTATCATGGGTGTAAACAGAACAGAACAGTTTACTCACTTGTTAACTTTTCCTCTAACGATTACACCTTCCTCAGGACAGAATGCATAAAAACGAGCAGATATATCCCAAAATATGTTTGGATTATCGTCACGAATTTTTCCTTTAGTCGAACGTAATTCAAGTTCGTCATGGTAAAGAAGAATGCCTTGAAGACTGGAGAAGAAAAAATTCGTTATAACAAATTAAGGACAAAATTTACTTTCGTAGCTCAAAACTTACTCTGCACTGTATTTATAAGTGAATTTGAGCTTAAATAGTTTGTGGATCTTAGGAATCAGCCTTTCAACCGATGATGCCGGCATTGGTAATGTAATATCTTTGCGAATAATTTTGATCAGAGAAAAACGATCCCTACTAAGATCATCAAGCTTCTCCTTCGTCAGACTATAAAATTGTCCATTCTTCAGAGGAGCAACACTATTTGTAGCAACCATTGTTTCCTGATGAACTACTTATGTTAGTCAAAGAAAATCGTGGACAAATCTTGTGATTACGCAACTTTACTGATCAATTCACTGAACAACCAAAACAAATGAAACTTGATTGCCTCAAGTCGTGCGTTGAAAGATTGGTGACAAGAAGATCAGCTCTACTTCAAACAAATTATGATGAAACACAATTGCTCAACACCATTGATTCTTTCTTCCCATCAATCAGCAATAAACGAACTTCAGCAATCAATTAAAAACACAACTTAATTATCCACCCAATAAACTTTACCCAAAAAGAGAGAGACTTTTATTTACATCGATTTTTTACCGGCATGTTTAACATGTTTCTATTAGGAATGCCTTTTTTTTGAGTGAGCCATCTAGCGAGTGAATGATTATCGCTTGGCAGAACTTTGACAAACCGGTTCAACGGAGATTATTGATTGTCAGAATTGTTGTTCATTTGAGCTTTTCGACCAGGAATACTTTGTTTTTCTGGTTAGCTTTTCATTTTTATTCATTGAAAAAGTTTTAAAAAGATTGAAAAATTGTTTTAGGCTCATTTTCGATCGATAAAATTATTTTCTTGTGGTTTTATTTGTCCTCAAAACATAACATCCACAATGTCGTTTGAACCTTTTTAGTCTTCAAAGCAGATGAGATATTCAAAGCTTCAAGAACTTCAACTCAAAAACTCGCCTTACAGACTTTTCAATTGAGTTTTCGAGCCTTGGACGTAGGAATATCATGCTATCAGCATGACCCTTTTCACCGGCGACTTGTCTCACAACCCATATCTCTAGAAGTTCATTCAGATGGAATGTTCTGAGCATGATATTCCCGGATGAAGCTTATAAAGATGGCAGCATGTGGTTTAAAGTAGCCTCATTGATCGGTATCGGTTATTTGCTTTCTTGTTCTCTCTGTTCTAAAACATGGTTAAGCGCAATATCGGTGTGATCTAGTCTTTGCCCAGGAAGCCCTTTTCTCTCTTTCTCTCTCTCTATTCTCACTGTATTCTCTCGTTCTTCTCTCTTTCTCTCTCTCTTTCTCTCTCCTTTTTCTGCTCTCGTAAGTGTTTGACACTCTGTGATACAGGAAAAAGAGTGAGAGAGAAGGAGAGTCCATGCGAATTTTTCGAGTTCTAATCCACTAGAATGTGATGTAGGTAAAAGAAAGAGGTAGACTAACTGATCGAGTGAAAGGAGCACGAAAAGTGGAGTGAGAATAGAAAAAGGGAATAGTTCTGTGTATTCTCTGTGTTCTGTGTGCTGTAAAAGCTTCCAAGAGAGAATAGTGAAAACGTGAAAGAAGGTGAGAGTAAGGGAAGAAAGAAGTAAAAGAAAGTGAGGGAAAGAAAGAGAAAGAGGAAAAAAGAATATAAAATAGTGAGATAGAAAGAAAACGAGCAGGCAAGTGAGAGTTGATTATTCCTCCATTTTGATCCCTTATTTTTTGACTCTCATTTCACAGACTGTACGTAGACGGACGAGAGGAGAAGGAAAGAAAGAATAAGAAATAGGAAGGAAAAAAAACTGTAACAGAGAAAGAAAGAAGAGAGAAAGAGCAAAGAGAATAGTAATAATAATAACTACAACAACAATAATAATTCATAAATTCATCATTTGACCTCTCTATTTATCTTCCATTTGTTCTAAAAAAGAAAGAAAAATTTTTACTATTCGTGCTACTATCATCATTCCCATCATCATCGTAATATTTTCATCCATTCAAGGAATATATACATCCAAGCTACTCATCCACACACCAGCTCCACGGACCAGCATCTCTCTCTCTCTACTCGCATCTTCTCGGTATTGATTCTCTCTTCTCTCATCTCTCTCTCTTTCTCTCTCTTTTTCTCTCCCTACGTTTGCTTTCTGCCGCATCTCTTTCTCTTTTCTCTCTCTTTCTCATCTTGTACTTCGCCATCATCATCCAGCGGGAATTTACTTCTTCTTATACTTCTTCATCTCCTCTTCTTCTCTCTCTCTCCGTAGCATTTATCACCATTCTTCGCTCATCCACATCCTCTCGCCGCATCCAAAAGGATTGCCAACCACCGTGAACACATCGCGGCGAGGCGATGATCAATGTGATCAACCAAGATATTATTATTATACGACAACTATATTCACTGAAACTGGATTCATTCCTTCTTATTGATCATCTATTTCATTATTCATAGTTGACCATGGTCAATTATGATACAGTGTAATGCACAATTATTGTTCAATTCTTGCTACTACTACCACTATTACAACACACTACAACTACAACTACTGCTTCGTTTATGCTCATTCTACAAAAGCATAGAAATTAACTAGTTTAAAAAATACACATATATATATCCATTGAATTGTTGCTGTTTTATGTTATCCAAAATTTCAAAGTGGATGAGCCAATTGAATTATTTTGACACAATACGAATCATCACCACAATCATCATCCGCTCCAATTATCATCATTTAACTTGATCAACATCTATCCATCAATTGACTGGTTTATATATATACATACCAACTAAACATCAACATCTAGTTAATTACAATTATTTACAGTTACCATTTTCTCCATTTCTCTTTCTCTTGCTATTTGTTATTGTTGACTCAATCAATGTGAATTTGTGTGTGTGACTTTTACTCTCACATCATCATCATTTGATTGACTGGATCAATCGAACCAAAAACTGAAGCAAATAATACCGTTCATAAGTGAAAAAGAAAAATTTCATCCTTTTGAGCTGCTTAATTCTACACTATATAAACTATATCAAATCAATAATTTTAACCGGATATAAGACAAAATTTTATTCATTTTTTCTTTTGGATAACAATTTACACTCTCTCTACTACAACTACTACTGTTGCAGTTTATTAGCATATTATTACTATTATTATTATTATTATTTAATTTAAGTGATCAATTTTCTACAGTCCACCATCAAATCGGTGTTTGCAAGTTTGCAATTCAAAGTGGAGGATATAACTCAACAATTGTGAATCACTTGGTGCGTGTTTCAATTTTTTTTATTCTCTCTACTCTTATCTACCATGTTCATGGTGATGTTCCACACACACACAGCATGGATTATTTCACCTAACCAAGTTAAATGATCACTGGATTAACAACTTGCTCTCTTTTTTTTCTCTCTCTCCTTTTCATACTTACCAAATCAATTTATCCTCATCGATCTTCTCCCTCTTCATCCTCTCCCGATTCTCTGTCTCCGGATGAATCCTTACAATCAACATTCTTACCTACTCGAATTATACACACCCACGTACACATACATATCAATTCGGATCATAATAATTATACTCATCTTGATGTGTTCTATGTGATTTGGTCCAAACCACATGATAGCAGCGAGCCGCTGATGTTGAAAGTGGACGAACTGGACCACCTCCACCGGACCTTGGACCTGGAGCAGGACAGTTGCAGTCATCATCGCACTATAGTTGCTCAGGGGGAGGAAGAGGTTACTATCTGTACGAGCATCATGGAGGCCATCATCATCATGGGTTGAGCGATCGAGGTTACGAGTATCGAAGTAGCGCTAGTAGTTTGTATGCTAGAGATAGAGATAGACAGCGAAAAGATCCATATAATCGCGATATTGGTGGCCTTTATTGGTGAGTGTTTTATTTTACTTTTCTCATTTTTTTCAGGATGTACTCGATATATTCTTGTTGGAATCATATTGGTTGGGTTGGATGAAGGAGTGAGTGAGTGAGAGAGAGAGAGAGAGAGAGAGAGAGAGAGAGAGAGAGAGAGAGAGAGA